>CM061131.1:121556427-121639560 GCA_030789695.1 Scilla litardierei | reverse complement strand
TGCGCATTGAGCAATTCCCATTTTCCATGCGTTTTGCGCGAGGATCAATTATAATAGTTTCTCTCTTCTGTATTATTTAGCCCGGGGTGCGTGTCGAATAAAATGTATTAAAAAATCTTAGTGGAGAGTAGTATTGTCGGGAGTAATTTTCCTATTAGCATCAATGTTGATCAAGGCGAAAAATCGATGAGTTTCCTTGTTATGCGCGGAGAGTAATTAACCAATTTTGATCCAGATGCTAAAATAATTGGGATTACGCGATTTTCGCGTTGGTATTCCGCGGTTTGCGCGTTGAGTAAATAATTGTTGATTCCCGAGATCCATTGCATTACTGTAGGATCAAGGACTTATTATACGCTTCATTTTGATTGCTCCAATTCCCCTATAAAATTGGCGGACATGGAGCACTCATCTTCTCACAACTTCATCTACTTTCTTCCATCATCTTCTTCTTTATTTGCCCCCATAACCTTCCTATTGAAACATTAAGTCCTTCAGCTGTTCGTGGAAGGCGAAATCCTCACATCTGGAAACCCTTTTTCGGGCATGCCTGATTATAAATGGACGAACAGCTAAATGAATGCTATCGTCCATATCAGATATCTATATCATGCCCGTTACTCTGTGGTGTCTCTTGCCGAAGATGAAAGAACTCACCCTCAGACGGATACCCTGCACAACAACGACGTTTTCAATCCTGTCATGCTTGCTGAATAGCTGCCCGAACCTGGAGGATCTAGTCATTGGAGTAAGTACAAATTTTCTAATTATTTCCTCTGAATAATTCCAAACTACGTATGTATGTATGATGGCATTAAGCATTCTGTTTTGTTACCAGGATGAAATGGTTGATTTTCCAGACCCGGAAGCTTCAGCGCTAGAATACTGGGATCAGCAGATGCCTTCGGATTGCATGACAAATACGCTGAGCACGGTAACTGTAAACGTGGTCGATGTACACCGCAAGGGCTCGCAGCCAATGAAGCATTCGAGAACCTCTGGATCGATGCTTACACGAATTTCACCTTTTTCCGTATTCCGACGCGATTCTGCTTCATTTTATTCTTCAATTTGGATGCGAGACAAGAGATCGAAAACAACAGGAAGGAGTGCTTGTGCCTCAGAGCCAGAGGGACAGTAGCCATCCACCGCCAACCTATGTGACCAAGGGCCGCCATCCAGGCTTAATCAGATGTATCAGTTTGTAAGAGCATAGGCTAATGAATCAGTTTGGGTCTGTATCAGTATGTACATCAATATAGTTGAATTCGATTGAATATGTCTTCAGATTGGTTGTGCGCGTTAAACCATTGTCTATAAAATACCTTAGATGCTCAAAGCGAACACATGTTAAAGCGCACAACGACTCATAGCGTCTACACCTGTCGTTTCTTGTTGTTCGCTATGAGCAATTATTTAAACCATTAAAAATTTGCTCATCGCGCACAACTGCCATAAATTTGTTTGTTCCTAGCTTTGTGCAATTATGTTAGCAGCTATTAATTTTTCCAGCTCACCTCCCACCGGCCGGTCAAACATTCTTGAGAACTGCACATGTCTGGTATCAATCAGCTGTAGATTAACGTGCAGTCTTTTGTATATTCACGAGAACCCCTCCTGTAGCATGACGGGGTCTTCGATGGAGCCACACATTAACTCTACTTCGGTCGCATCCTCATAAACCAATAAAAATCGCTACCATGCGTTGTGCGCCTTGAGCAATTCCATTTTTCCATGCGTTTTGCGCGGTGAGCAATTCTGATTGTTAGTTTGTTACTCGATCCTGTATTATTTAGCACGGTGTGCGCGTCGAATAAAATGTTTTTAAAAGGATTAGTGGAGATTAGTATTGTTGGGAGTAATTTTCCAATTGGCATCATTATTGATCAAGGCGAAAAACCGTTTAGTTTCATTTTGATTGGTCCAATTCCCCTATAAATTGGCGGACAAGGAGCCCTCATCTTCCCACAACTTCCTCTAACTTCTTATATCATCTTCTTCTTTTTGCCCACACAACCTCCGTCTGGAAACAATAAGGTCTTCTTTTGTTCGAGCATGATGCATGAGGTAGAAATGGACGAGATGGAGATGGATATGGGGTGTAAAGATGAGATGGTTTTCTACTGTTCGGGCCTGATGCTTGAGATAAAAATGGACGATAGAATTCAACAAGTACTTTTTTCACGCATTCACGTGGAACGGCCATCTCCTCTTTTACACTATCTTCTCCTCCATCCCCTTCATATTTGTACTATAGATCCTCTATTTATAACGAACCATGTGTCGGTGTTCACCGCCTCTTGGCAATCGGAGTTCTTTTCGGTGTCTTTGAACCGTCGTCATACTTGACAGCCAGGTACAAGGACGCCTGCAATGACGACACTCCTATAAGGGCTACGGTGGCAGATAGTTGGCAAACACGTCCATAAACTCAACGAAGATGGTCGCTTCGTTGCGTTAGTTAACGTCGTTGCCTACTTACGGCAACCGTAGGCAGGATAGGAGTGTCGTCATTGCAGGCGTCGTTGTAGGGTGAAGCACGCAGATCACGCCGACAATAGATCCAGTAAAGAGCACCTTCATTGCAAACATCTTACGAAGACAATCATATGTATCAGTTTGTAAAGAGCATGGGGTAATGAATATGTTTTGTTCTGTATCATTATGTACATCCATATAGTTGAATGGCGGGGTCATTTTGAAAATGTCATCAATTGGAATATGTCTGAGATATAATCTAAAAATTTTCAATCAGTATACGAAGTCGATTGAATATGTCGCCGATTTAATCTAAAATGTCTTCAGAATTCAGATTGATTATGTATCAGAGATAATCTAAAAGTTTGCATGTAAACAAGTTAATTTTATCATAGACGGAATTTAACAACTTGCTTGGAGGGACATTTTCGCGTTCTTTACAATACGTCGATAAAGACGCCAGTGGTTGAATGCAGGACGTTGGATGGCGGGCCGTTCCACTTTACTGTAAACTGCATCAGGATGTGCGACGGGAGGTCGAGGAGTGGAAGGTAGGCCTTTGGATGGCGGTCAGGGGTTTCGTTCCAATTTACTATAACCTGCACCAGGATGTGCGACGGGTCGTCAAGGAGTGGAAGGCATGCCGTTGGATGGCGGGCTAGGATGTGTGACGGGTCGTCAAGGAGTGGAAGGCATGCCGTTGGATGGCGGGCTGGGGTTTCGTTCCACTTCAGGATGTGCGACGGGAGGTCGATGAGTGGAAGGCAGACCGTTGGATGGCGGAGGGACCCGTTGTCTGGGAACGGTGGTGCCCAGTGGGGTGATTGGCATGGCGATTCCTTCACCGGTGATTTGGACCGACAACCCGCGGGTGGCGACGCCTCCACCGGAGGTGGAGGTTGTCACGGAGTAGGCGCTGGAGGGGAGGAGCGGTCCGCCCTAAGTCCCCTGGCGTTAGTTCTCCAAGGGAATTCGGGGAGTGGAAGGCTGGCCACTCCATGTGTAAGACGAATAACTCGTCGGCGATCCGCCTGAGAAAGGAAGAATTCGTCGGGAAGGAGAGGTCCGGTATCGGGCCAGCGGGAGGTTTCGGCGACGCCGCCCCCGGAGGTGGATGTCGTCATGGAGTAGGCGTTGGAGGGGAGGAGCGGTCCGCCCTAAGTCCCCCGGTGTAAGTTCTACAAGGGAAGTCGGGGAGTGGAAGACGGGCCGCTCCATGTGTAAGAGTAATAACTCGTTGGCGATCCGCCTATAAGACGAAGAATTCGTCGGGAAGGAGAGGTCCGGTATCAAAGGAGGGCCTATCCAACGATCGGGCCAATGGGAGGTTTCTTTTGAGAGGGGAGGAGTGTCTAGAGGCAAATCGCCCCAACACCCTGGGATTGTGAGGAGAGATCGAATACGGGGGCTTTTCTTTCTTTGCTTTGATCAATTATGTCTCAGCGTTGAGCAATTAAGTAAGCGGCTACAAAACCACTCATACCTCAGAATTACTCATCGCACACAACCACTCAATCTCATAATAAGCTCACCGCACAAAACCCACTCAAAACTCAGAATTGATCAGCGCACAAATCCACTCAAAACTCAAAATTGCTCATCGCACACAACCACTCAAACTCAGAAGTGCTCACCGCACACAACCGCTCAAAAATCAGAATTGCTCAGCGCACAAAACCACTCAAACCTCAGAATTGCTCACCACACACAACCAATTTTGTCGCAGTGAGGGTGAACTGCCACAAAGTTCGCCACTGGGTCACAATTGCTCTTGCCTTTGAGGACATTTGTGTCATTTTCCGGGTCAAAGGTCTCCCTGTGAGCTTTCAAATCGCTCCTGCTACATCAATTCTCTCCCATCACAATTAACGTCTCTTCATCTCTCTGACATCAATCCGCTGTAGATGAGCAGTCATTTGTATATTCACGAGAACCCCTCTGTAGCACGACGGGGTCTTCGATGTAGCCACACATTAACTCTACTTCTTCTCATCAATACAATTCGCTGTCATGCGTTCTGTGTTTTGCGCATTGAGCAATTCTCGTTTTCTAAACGTTCTGTGCGGTGAGCAATTATGATAGTTACTCGCCTCTGTATTATTTAGCCCGGTGTGCACGGCGAATATAATGTATTAAAAAATCTTAGTGGAGAGTAGTATTGTTGAGTGTAATTTCCTATTATGTCATCAAGGCGAAAAACCGTAGGGTTTCATGGTTTTGCCCGGAGAGTAATTAACCTATTTTTTTCCGCATTCTAAAATAATTTAGGGAGCCCCTTTGGAGATGCTCTAAATGTCGATTCCCGAGATCCATGACATTACTGTAGGATCACGGACTTTTTATACGCTTCATTATGATTGGTCCAATTTCCCCTATAAATGGCGGACAACGAGCACTCATCTTCTCTAAACTTCGTCTACTTTCTTCTATCATCTTCTTTATTTGCCCACACAACCTCCGTATGGAAACAATAAGTCCTTCAGCTGTTCGTGCATGCTTGATATAGATATGGACGATAGCATTCATCCAGTACTCTTTTCACGTAAAGGTAAATGGTTCATGTTGAAAACTTATGCAACGAAGGGCTATCGTCCATTTATAATCAAGCATCCCCGACAATGCTGGGGGGTGTTGCAACTGCGTTGAGAAAATTTTTCCCAAACAACACTATGAAAAATGTGTTCGATGATCATACCATATTCTTTTGGGGTGATATTGGCTATGCTGTCTCACATGTTTCAGGTAAGCTGCTGGGTGTTGTACCATGATAGATTGTTATTCCCTCCTATTATGAATTGTGGCTATGTATTTGTTTTATGTGTCTTGCTATACACTCCATATCCATCTCCATCTCTACACTCCATCTCCTCCATCAAACCCTTCATCGGTTCACTATACATCATCTTTGACGCACAGACACTCCATCCTATCCTTTCCGATCTCTTACACTCCCAAACACAACTTCTTATGCAACCCTGTGTTGTTTTACATCGTCTCCGGTAACAGAGTTCCAATCAGTGTCTTTTGTCCTGACTTCATGTTACAACGACGACAGCAATGACGGTAATAAGCGAAACGGTCTGACGACTTTTTAATTCACGGCGTCTCCTACAAAGGACAAAGTTCCATGTCATTGCAAACATCTGGTATGACAATCATCTTGAGCAGATCAGGGCAGAAATTCGGCAACTGCAACGTAGATGTGGAGCGCATTGCCCGTGTCGTACATCGCCACAGGGGAATCGGGGTTCCAGGCGTTGTGTTTGACACGGCTACATACTTGACTGCAGGTTACAAGGACGTTAATAAACGCAACGAAGATGTGCGCCCGATGAACTCGCGGAAGTTGAAGGGGGAAACACGCAGATCACGCGCCACTTCATTGCAAACATCTGTGAAGACACTCAAATGTATCAGTTTGTAAGAGTAAAGGGATATGTATCTGTTTGGATCTGTATCTGTACGTACTTCAGTATGTTAGAATGGGTTGGCCATTTTGGAATGGTCACCGTTTGAATATGTATCAGCGTTAATCTAAAGGTTTGCATGCAGTTTCTGAATCAGATTGACTAGGTATCAGATTTTATATAAAATGTCTTCAGAATGAATAAGTATTGGCCTTAATCACAATTAGGTAAAGTTTCTAAGCGAAGTTTGACTGTTGGCATATGGCAGAATCACAATTTTAGTATGATGAAAATAGGAGTGTGAATGATTAACCGTGGGAACAAAAATTACAGCATCCAACAAATATGCTCAAAGCGCACAACTGGCAAAATTAGTCCGTGCGGGGCGCGTTGAGCAAATGGGCTATCGTCGAAACTTTGCTCAACGCGCACACCGGGCATAAGGCTACTAGGTGTGTGAGCGTTTAACAATTGTTGATAAACTACCTTTTATATGCTCAAAAAGCGAACCACCGGCTTTCCTTTTTGCCCGTTGTGCGCGTTGTTTTGCCCGTTGTGCGCGTAATTTTTGCCCGTTGTGCGCGTTGTTTTCCCGTTGTGCTCGTAATTTTGCCCGAGCCTAAGGGCATTATTTTGCCAGTTGTGCGCGTTGGGCTATTTTTTAAGAGGCTACAGTTTATCCCAACGCGCAAAGGCATTAATCATTATAGAGCAGAACATCCGGCTGGTAGCAATCCGCTGTATATTAACGATCACTGCTCTGTATGTTCACCAACACTGATCTGCAGACTCGAGGGGTCTCTTAGAATATTAGTAAGACCAAAGGTTCCAATATATCGCCGTTGTGCGCTGTGAGCATTTCTGTTAGCCATTAAAAATTTGCACGGTGCGAGCAGCAATAAATGTGGATATATCAGCAAATTTTATTGAGTGGAAGAGGAGGAGTTTTTTTCGCACTAACAAAATTGCTCACCGCGCACAACCGGCCAAAATTATTTGTTCTGATCGTGGTGAATGGTGAGCAATTGTAGTAACCACTAACAAATTGGCTAATAAAGGCGCTCAACGGGAAAAACTTATCAATGGGAGTTTGTGGTAAGCAATTTTGTCAGACAATAACATATATGATACAATAACCCTACTCTCACTTGGAGTATTGGACACTCTAACAATGACACATTCTCATCGCATAACAATTTGGAACAAAGGTTGATGTTATTAAAAATACCCAGAGCGCAAAACCGGCACTAATATTGCCAGTTCTGCGCGTTGAGCAATTTGGTAGGTAAAGACTTAATTACTCAAAGCGCAAAACAGGCAATATTACTGCAGTGTTACGCTCGGTGTAATTGGTATGATACACAACATCAATCCATACCGATGATGACATTTGCACATTTCGGAAGCCATGATAAAATTTCATCCGCCAAAGTGGTCCATTTTTATACCAAAAAAAACTTATTACATTGATAAACGTTTTATCTTACAGATACTAAAAACCATCAGCGGTAGCAATTTTCGTATCTTTTACCCTATCAACGAATGACTGCATCCTCTGCTCGTAACCAGCCGGCCATCCATCGGCCACAGGGTCATGCGATCTTGTCCACACAACTGAAGTCGGAGGGACGTCACCTGCTGGTTGAAGTTGAAGGATAAAAAAGTGATTTCCGTTCACATAACCCAACGTTATGTGGCGTCTGGAGGCTCGGTTTACTGGAGGACTTCTCAATGGAAAAAATGTCACACACATACGATTTGAAATCAAATGTACTACACAGTTGTAGCATGAGGCAATGACATGTCCCATGTCCGGCATCTGCATCCAATTTTCCCGTCCTGGACCTTTATCAGTAATAAAATAGTCCACTGCCTTCAAATTATTATTATATGAAACCTCACTCAGAACACGCCTGTACAATCCGCTGTATGTCCGCATCTCACGGAGCAAATGAGCTCTGACAGTCCCCCATTCGGAATCTTTCAAGCCCAACTGAACTGCCACAGCCCTGTACCCACAGTTGCCATCTGCATCCATGTCTACGCCGCCCGCCATGAGGGGTTGTAGCGTGCGATGAAAATCCAAATAATATGGTATGAGGAAGTTGGCAGGCAAATCATCAACATAATCATCAGGGGGAAACGAAGGTTTCGGCTTCTTTATTTGAAGTTTCGGCCGCCTACTACTTTCCTTCGAAGGCCGCCTCTTCCATTTAGGCTTCTCCTTCGCCGCCGCCGTATGCTCCGCAATTGAATGCAACCGTGGAGCCTTAACAGGCTTCCTCCTAACTGTAGGCTTCTCCGTCACATCCGAAAAATGATCAGAAATCTCATCAACCAGGGGAGAAAGTTGTTTAAGCATGACATCCATCTCTTCGTGCTCATCAAAATACGAGGCCACAGCCGTCTCCTCCTCCCTCCCAGCAGTCTGCGCATTCACATTATGATCCCCCGTCTCCACCGTCGCCCCCAACTCCAACGTAAGCTCAGCTTGCATCAACCCAGCATCCTCTATCTTCTCATCCTCCACAACCTCCACATTCGCCTCATCCTCCTGCGGCTCCTCATTCTCCCCAGCTGCATTCTCCCCCTCATCCATCTCAGCAGTCTGGTCAGCCACATTACGTTCCACCGTCCCCGCCGTATCCACCAACTTCCCAGTATGCTCCTCAGCAATCAAATCAGTAGCCACTTCCTTATCATCATCCTCCTCGTTCGCCTTCTCCTCATACACCTTCGGCTCCACAGTCTCAGCCGCTGCATTATCCTCCACCAGTACCTCCTCAGCATTCTGCACCTCCACGTTAAGGGCAACCGTCTCCTCCGTCTCCACCATCTCCCCAATAACATAATCATCTACAGTCAACTCAGCAGCCACTGCATTCTCAGCCTCATCATCCCCATAAACATCATGCACCCTCGGCTCCACATTCTCATCCGCTGCATTAACCTCATCCTCCTCCGCAGCATTATGCTCCTGCCCACTAAGAGCCAACTTCTCAGCAGCCTGCTCCATCGCATTACGATCCACCACATCATCCTGCCAATAAGCAGCCAATGCAGTCGCCTCCTCAGCCTCATCCACCTTCTCCTCATCTCCCTTCTGCTCCTCCTCAACATTATCCACATGCACCACAAGCTCATCACCCACAATTCTACACGGTGATGCTAACTCCTTCAACTTGTTTACCATACCCACACTCTGCCCCCTTAGTAATCGGGAACGTGCATTATAAATTGATTTGATTGGTGTTTCATTGAAGGATTTAGTTTCCTTCAGGCCTTTCAAAATTGCTGACGGCGGCACCTTTCTATTTGCCAAGTCTCGCAATGCTTCCACCTCTTTTCCCTGCAACACCCCGTCGTCGGAATGGCCCGCGACATAATTAGCAGCTTGATGGTTGTGCCTGCCATCAACGATCGTTAAACTCCACTCACCGCCATCGCCCACCTCATTACCACGCAATTTGAACGGGCATCCACACTTGTTGGTTCTAACTGGCCGGTTGCTCTTTCGTACTGGTCAGTGTCCCCTGTAGTTCCCGCTTCTTGCACATGCATAGTAGGCAGCGGGAGTCCTATTGGACGATTTATTCATACTCGACGCACTGGTAACAATCACATGCCCCTGTTGTCGTCTGACGCTCTTTATCCACTGAAAGAGTTCGTCTCTACTTTTAAAACGTTGAAGCGTAGTAAATTCGGCTGTATAATCCATATACACCTGTATCAAACAATTCATACAACTAATTGGACCGGGAACCAAACATTAGTTACATTATTGACGTAAAGAAAAATTAATATTACCTCCGAATTTTTTAGCATCTCCATCGATCTCAACTGTATCTGCAGGAAATTAAAAACCAAAAATTTCGCCTCCTCTTTCTACACATTGTAATTGTAACAAGGATATCAAATAAAATGTACTTAACATTGTATACTTACCAAATCGCGATTTCGACAAGTTTAGGTCGAAAACCCCTAAATCGATTGCTCTCGCTTCACCGATATGTTTGAACGCAGTAGTTGCCACTGTGATGTAAATGTCGAGCCCAGTAATAAAAATCAAATCTTTGGAATTTCCGTCTGTGCGCCTTGAGCAATCTACGAAAAACTGGCCGTTTGATATTCCGCCTTGAGCATTCTGTGGAAGGTTATGGCTGTGAGCGGTGAGCAGAATTTATCAAGGGATGAAAGAGGGTCCAAACGGGTCAAAACGGGTAAAAATTTTAACCCGTTGCGCGTTTCGAGTAAATTCGGTGGTTTAGTTGGCAAAATTTTACTCAGCGCGCACAACGGTTATATTTTAGCACGATCCAAACCGTTTTGCGCGCTGAGTAATATTACATGGATTGTCAGGCTTGACATTAGTAACGGTAATCGTTATTAATCGCGACGCTGAGAACGATTTTGACCGCGGTGCGCGCTGAGGAGATCTAAATTTTGTTTTTAATATTTATTCTATTGGATTCCTCATATTCTTATGCCGATGTTAACAACATTATTGATACGTATAAAATAATATAATACCAACGTGATAACTATCATTAGTTGTATTAATTAACACCCTTAAGAAAATCTGGATAGATTGCGTGTGTTATTAAGCATTCAAAATCCAGTATATATCAGTATGTACCCGTTCACCAAAAAGTTAGTAAGAGGCAAACTTGATTAGTAGGTCTATCGTTGGGCATAACTTATAGATACCATACACCAAAGCACGGCATACAGATGATAACATTTGCACATTTAGGCAGACATGATAAAATTTCATGCTACCAATCTGTCAATATGAAATAAACAATCCACAGTAAAATGATACAACGTTTTATCCTACAATATTTCAATAACGTCAACGGTTGCAATATCGTGCCCAAATACTATTGACTGGAATTGTTGCATCCTATCCTCATAAGCAGCCGGCCATCCGGCTGACACATCGGAACGGTATCTTAGCCACATACTTGAAGTCGGAGGGACAGGACCATATGGGGCAAGTTTAACAATAACGAAGTGATTATTGTTCACATGACCCAACGTTATGTGGCGTCTGGATGATAGGGGTACTGGAGGAGTTCTTAAAGGAAAATATGTCACACACTGATGAGGTGCAAGAATATGTACTACACATTCGTAGCATGAGGCAATGACATGTGCCATTTCTGGCATCTGCATCCACCATTTAGCTTTTGGACGGTCTAACAAATGGCCCAGTGCCACTACATTCTTTTTAAATTCCACGGCACCCATAAGTTGCCGGTACAAGCCGTCGTGGTTCTGCATCTCTTCTCGCAAGTCATATTTCACCTGCCTCCATTCGTCCTCACCCAGTCCCAACTGAGCTGCCACAGCCCTATACCCACAGTTTCCGTCTGCTTTCACATCTACGACATGCACTATAAGGGGTCGTAAACACTCAGGAAAAGCGTTCCAATATGGTATTATTATGTCGGCAGCCAAGTCCTCGTCACTATCATCATGTGAAATTGATTGTTTCGGCTTCTTTATTGTACGTTTCCACAACGGTCTACTTCTTCCCTTACCCGGCTTACACGTCAATGTAGACGTATCCGTTATCTCAGCATGCTGCTTAGCAATCTCCGCTACCAGGGTAGAAATTTGAAGACGTAGAACCTCATGCTCCTTCTCAAAGGCCTTAGCCACTGCATTCTCATCATCCTCCTCCTCCTCCCCAGCAGTCTGCTCCGCCTCATTACGATCCACCTTATCATCCTCCCCACCCATCTTCCCAGTATGATCCTCCTCCTGCAACTCAGCAGGCACTGCATTCTCCCAAAACGCCTCCCCCACCTTCTGATCCCCCCCTCATTATTCACAGCCTTCACATTCTCAGCACCCACAATTTTATCAGCTGATGCTAACTCCTTCAACTGTTTTACAATACCAACCTTCTTCCCCCGTTGTAACCGGTTTCGTGCGTTATAAATTGCTTTGATTGAGGTAGCACTGAAGTTTTTATTTGCCTTCAGTACTTTCAAAATTTCAGCTGGCCGAACCTTGCTATTCGCCAAGTCACGCACTGTTTCCATCTCCATTCCCTGCAACGTCCCGTCATCGGAATGGCCATCGATATATTTAGCTGCTTCATGGTTGTGCCTGCCACAAACGACTGTTACCTTCCACTCCTCAACGCCCACGCCCACCATATAACCACGCAATGAGAAAGGACATGAACACTTCTTGGTTTTAACAGGCTGGTTGGTCTTTTTTAGCTTTCGGTGTCCCCGATACTCACCGCTGCTTTCACACGCAAAGTACACAGCATGATGCCCTTTGGCCGTTTTACTTAATCTCCCCGAACGTGTAACAATCACATGCCCATGACTTAACCCGACGTTTTGTATCCACTGAAACAGCTCTTTTCTATCCTTGAACAGTTGATTGGTGGTAAAGTCGGTTGTAAAATCCATAGTATCCTGTATCAAACAATTCATAACCTGATCCTCAAAGATTTAATGCATTATTGCCGAGAAGATAAATCAATATTACCTTGGATTTTTGTACCGACTTCATCAACCTCAACCGTGGATGAATGCATGTAAAATCAAAATAAGAAAGGCAGATAAACTGTACTTAAAAGTATAGACGTACCAAAGAGTCGATGTTGATAAATTTAGGTCAAAAACCACTAAATCGATTTCTCTCGATTCAGCTCTTTGTTTGATCTCACCAGTTGACTAAGTGATGTATCCTTCGAGCAATTAAATAAAAATCAAAGCTTTTGGATTTCAGTCTGGACGACTGGAGCGATCTTTGAAAATACTTGCCGTTTGAAATTCCGCCGTTAGCAATCTGTGTAATTGTCTGTCAATTCGCTGCGAGCAGAAGGTATCACGGGACAATTTCGGGTACTACCGGGTCATATCGGGTCTACAATAATTTACCCGTTGTGCTGGTTGAGTAAACAAGTCTAGTTTGAAATATTACTAGCAAATAACCCGTCCACATGTGCACGTGGACTTGACCAAAACGGTTGTGGGCGGTGAGCAATTACGGGTTTTGAGTGGTTGTGTGCGCTGAGCAATTCCGAGTTTTGCGTCGTTGTGTGCGTTGAGCAATTCCGTGTTTTGATTGGCTGTGAGCGGTGAGCAATTCCCAGTTTTGCGTGGTTGTGTGCGCTGAGCAAGTCCGTGTTTTGCGCGGTTGTGTGCGGTGGGCAAACTGCTAGACGGTTTACAGAGGAGAGCAATTTACATTTTTGCCCTCCCACTGTTCGCGATGAGAAATTTACACTATGAACCACTATTTCTACGCATCCGTATATACAAATGCATCGTAACAGCTTTCATATGCGATCAGTTTTGTGACCTAAGGCGGGAAAAGCTAACGAGATAGGGTTTGATCAACAGAAATTATTCTAATTCGCTGATGTATATAGACTATAAGAGTTCCTGCTTATATCAAACGAAGGTCCTTAAGGCAGTGCAAAAGATTTGTGTCATTGGGTTGGGGTGCCCTAAAATAGTCGACTGCGGCCGCACTGCATCGTAAAGTTGGTAAGCCATTAATTGATGCTAATTAATTTGGTATTTTTTAATAATTTCAGAAATTTATTGCTGCAATGTACATTTGGAACATGATTGCGTAGAAATTACGAAGATTGAGATGGGCTCGGTACACATTGAGGGGATCTGGGATGAAGCGGACAAAGAAGCAAAGGTTTGAAATTATTTTGCTTTGTTAACTGACTAATTTACTAGAAAATAAAGCTTAACATTTAGTGACTATATTGGTATCTGGGACTTAATTCAGCGTATTGTTGAAGGCTCAGAGGTTAATGAAGATTATACAAATCAGTTCACAACAAATAAAATTTTCCCCAGCATAGAAGAGCTTGGTAAATGGGTAAAAGGGGTAGGTGTGAAAACCGGGAATTTGGTTGTTACAAAATCATCAAATATGAGTACAAAGGGCAATAGGGTCCCAACTTATTATTTTTGTTGTGAAAGAAGTGGGACATATCGGCCACACAGGCCGGATATATCGGCCAAAAAATCAACTCGAAGGAAGAAGTGTTCATGTCCCTTCTACTTGAGGGCTAATGGTGTGGCAACAGATAAGTGGATTTTGACAGTTGTACGTGGCAATCACAACCATAAACCCGCAATGTACATCGAGCGACATCCAGATGAGAGGAGGTTCGGAGGTGGGGAGATGGCCACGGTGAGAGACTTGTCACATAGACTGCTTAGGCCAAGGGAAATCTTGAAATACCTGAAGGAAAAGGATAATGCAACATCTACCACAATCAACACTATTTATAAAGCCAGACAGAGGATGAAGGCAGGGGAAATGGCCTGGAGAGCAGAAATGCAGCTATTCCTTAATCTACTGACACAGCGTAATTACATTGTGTATCATGAAGTGGACGAAGTGACAACTGCAGTGAGGACTATATTTTGGGCACATCCGCAGTCGGTTGAGTTATTACGAAAATTTCCAGAGATTCTGGTTATGGACTGCACGTTGAAGACCAACCGCAACAGGCCACCATTGATGGAGATGTATGGGGTGACGTCCACAGATATTCAGTTCGCAGCGGCATTTTGTTACACGGAGGCCGTACGTGAGGAGAACTACTTGTGGGCCTTGGGGAAGTTAAGCTCTTTGCTGCAGGGATACAGGATGCCACGTGTAATTTTGTCAGCACTGGAGCCAGCACTTATGAATGCCATTGGCCATGAATTTCCCCTTGCGGTGCACCAAATATGTAGAATGCACATATCCAAAAATATTGCCAAAAATTGCCAGCCCTCTTTTGAAGATCAAGAAAAATGGTTAGGTTTCATCTCTAGTTGGAATTTATTGGTGGGGGCACGCAAGGAGGAGGAGTATGTTGCTAAACTGAAGGCATTGGAGACCGAGTACAAAGATTACACAAGGGTCGTGAGCTATGTGAAGACATCTTGGTTGGACAAGTACAAGGAGAAGTTTATTTCTGTATGGACAGATGGCAATCTCCACTTTGGAAATGTCAGTACCAACAGAGAGCAGACCAAAAGAGCACAGACTGAACATTCTAAGCTTAAAAGGGCATTGGGTTCATCGGCCTTCAGTTTATCCGCTTCTTGGCCAACCATACATGAATCATTAGAGGGGCAGCATATCGAGATCAAGGCATCATTCGAGAAATCTAAGATCATGTTGCAACATAATGTGCATGGGTTCTTGTTCAAGGAGCTGATAGGATTTACAGCCGCTGCGGCGTTGAAGATAATGTCTGTGGAAGCTGATAAATCTGACCCTATGGGAACGGACCAATGCACAGGTGATTGTCTAGCTAGAATGATTTATGGTGTACCATGTGCCAATGAGATTGGCAAATACACAAGGGAAAATCGCCCCATTCCCTTAGATGCCGTAAATTCTCATTGGAAGCAGCTAGACATGGAGGCTAAGCCGGAATTGATGTCTGAAGAAGATGGGCTTATACATGCTGAATTAGAGCGCATACACATGCTCTATGCTCAACTTGATGGGCCGATGAAGCAGGAGTTGTTAATTAAGTTGAAGGAGCTAGCTACCCCGGCGACAAATCTGATTACAGAGCCGCAAGTTAATGTCATGTTCAATGGAAGAAGAAAAAGGGATAATAATTTGACAAATGAAGATACAGCCACCCCCATTCATCCTGCTCATTTTGATCATGACTTCAGTGATGCGGCTAGTTGCTCTGCTCAAATTCCTCCTGAAGTCTCATCGAAACAAGAAAGCGTCGGCCGTGTCCAGCCGAGACGGTCCCAAAGGATCAAAAATACGTCTGCCCCACCCATTCTTCCTCAACTTGCTAGAAAGAAACCAACTGGCAAAGCCGCGACATCTGGCAGTATGACTGGGGTTTCTGCTACAGCTTCAATTGCAGCAGCAAATTATGAAGCAAAGGACGCTAGAGCCGTTCAAAGAGTCATACCTTATCTTGATCAATTCCCCGCTGCAATCGCCAAATATATATCGAACGTCACAGATGTGACGACAGATGGGAACTGTGGTTACAGGGCTATATCTTCACATCTAGGGATGGGAGAGGACCAGTGGAAGGTGGTCAGAAGAGACTTGCTTCAAGAGCTGCGTGACCACTATGATGTGCACTCAAAGGTGATGGGTGAGGAAAGTGCACAAGAACAGGTAGTGTCAATTAACTATATGGGTGACCACCCCCGATGCAATATTGGATGACCTTCCCTAAAGTTGGACATATTATCTCAAGTCGTTATAACTGTGTAATACATCTGCTGTCAATGCAACAATGTCTTTCATTTTTTTCCGTTAAGATCAGGACCACACCAAGGTACGAAACGTGGTCCCTTCACCATAGGTTTTGTAAATAATAATCACTTTGTAAATATTCAACTTAAAGATAGAAGCCCGGTCCCACCGGTAATAAGGCAATGGAAGGCTAACCGCCTGCCTACGGCCGAAGGATGGGTGGAAGGCCTTGAAGAGAGGATGCGACAATTCGAGACATTATTCTGTAAAGATGTAGGAAAATCTCCCTCTGTAATTACCGTATCATCAGAGCATTGAATTTATAATTTTGTGCAAATGTAGTGACTGAGTTTATAATGAAAGAATATACTGAATTTTTTGGGATTTTTGTACAAAATCTATGGGATTTCTGCACAACGGGAACTCAACGCGCCATCATGTCTTTGCTTATTGTGCGCTTTGAACATTTATGTTATGGGATACAGTAGCTAAATTCGCACGCCTGGCATAATTTTGCCCGTTGTGAGCTTTGAGCAATTTATGTTACAGCATTAAAAATTTGCTCACCGCGCACAACGGACATAAAGGAGAATGCTAAGAGTTGGACTCATAATTGTGTGCTTTGGTATGTTATTGATGTTGAAGACCGTATACTGCAGTAAATGTGTTATTTATGTTGCATGAAGTGATTTCCACCTCTGCGTATTCTTGAATCTTTCTCTCCTTGACGATGGTCTACTTGAATCTATGGCATAAGTCCAATATCCCAAGTTCGTTTAAAGGAAAACTCTATACGTAACAATCTCGATGCATGTAGAGGCTATGTGAATGCTGGATAAAATGACTCCAATGAAACACACTGACAAATCAGATTCATCCATACACATCAGGTAAAAGGTGGGACCGGTGTGAGCAATGAGAAAAAAATTGTATATCTGGTTCACTGTGATGCTAAGCTCAATTCCAACGCAGTTCACGTGCACTAAGTATATTCCCGGGAAACTTCGATATTTCACACCATCCTTGACCATTTCTGTGATGGCTGTATGCTAATAGTTTTAATATCCACAAGAAATTAAGCAATCGGTGTACGAAGATCGCTAATGGTTGGCAAACAGATAATTAAACTAACAAGCGGTAACAGACTGGACCAGACGGTGTTCATTGCCAATTGAATGTTCGGGGTTCATTACTAACGCGTAAACCATCACATGTTCACCTCTCAAAATATGAAAACCATTTGGGGGTACTAAGATGGCCACGATTCACACAGACGCCTCGCTGGAGGGGGCGTTGGTAGCCAAACCGTCCTACGTTTGGGCCGATCCTCCACCGGACTCCCGACCAGATCGCTGACGCTTCCTCGCCTCAGCCTCATGCCTCACGTCTGCAATCGAGTTTGGAGGAAGCGAGTTTCTCTCCAACTCGGCTATACGAGCCAGGAGACTGCTCTTCTCTACGTACCATCGCTCTTCGGAGCTCTTCCGAACCGCTGACATAGAGGCCGCCCGATCTTTAGCTTTCACAACCTCCCACTCCGCCTGAGATCTGCGGTCTCTCTCTTTCATCAGCTGCTCCTTCAAATCCTTAAGTTGAGATTCGAAGGAAACCGCCTTTTTCCGCTCGGCAATCAACAATTGCACCACTCGGCGACGCAGTTCCGCCCCGACCAATGATGTCTGCAGGGAATCATGGATAAGTAAGACTGTAAGCGTAAGGCAACAGCACAACGAGACGACATTAGTACTTAACCTGGTAACTGCCATAAACGACTGAGTTAGCGAGCCTTTCAATGCCAATTTGACCCAGGACACTTTGGTCAATGGGAAGGATGGAGTTCTCCACCAGCCGACTGGCCACCCCCCTATCCACCAATGCAGACTCGCCGTCCCAGACGGGGAAGAAGGGTCGGTGACGGTTCCCCCTAGTACCTTCCGATGGAACGTCAGTGGGCGGATTCAACAGCAATGCCCCCTCGTACGCCGGGGGGACATAGCCTGCCGGAACGAGACCTCCCCATGGCCACGTATCCCTTAGGGGAGTCTCAGGCAACTGCGGCCGCACATCCCCCCTGTCATGAAGGGAACGGTTATCAGCTACGTCACCGTCTCTTCTTCCCTCTGAAGACTGGCCTTGCAAAGTTTCTTCGTCCCAGTGACACGATTTCTCAGCCATATCTGCAGTGAAGGCACAAATCATGGCGAATGGTGATATATCCCCAAATTTGGCGGGATAGATATCCTCCACTTGACCGGACGCATGGCGGGGTTTTCTGGGGTCTTCGCGGCGTTTTTTTGCGGTCTGCTACATTAATACTCCGAGTTTGGCGGCAACTCAAATTTTTTGCCGGACCCTGCATTATGGGTGGCCATCTTGCTTCTTGACTCTCTCGCTCTTCCGTTTGTTATTACAAGTATAAACAAACGGCGGATTAATTACTGAGCTCGCAAAACGGGGCAAAATTTGAACCGATGTGCGCGGTGAGCAAACATAATTTAGTCACGCGCAGTATATGCGCAAATGAGGGATAGTTGTGCGCGGTCGAATATTTGGATTTATTATACGAATTTCCTCATCGGGGACATATGGCATTACTGTATACAGTTGTGTGAGGAGATATATTAAACGACTAAAATGTTTTACTTGTCAGAATGGATACAAATATTCGCTGATATGGCGCTTACGTGAAAAACTTATCTCAAACAAAGTACCAGCAAATTCGGCAGTTGGATGAGTAGATGACCGGTCGAATTCTTGTTTGTGGTCCCACCAACCTCTCACCTCATCCGCAATTTCCATCTCTACGTACCATCGCTTTTCGTCTTATTAATAGTAACACATGAAAGTGGAGCCCACAGATGGAAAAAGATAGAATTTTTCAACGCAACACAGCGAAACGACGCGAAACCTACTGCAAATTCGAACACGAAGGTCCACATATTGTTTAGCGGGCCCGACAATATATTCTCGAGTCTCGACACCCCACTATCCAACCCTATTGAATCTTGTTGGTAGATGATGTGACATTTAATTAGGTATTTTTTGCCATATTTAGTTTACGTGAATTAAGCAATATTCGACGACTCCATGCAAGTCTAAGCGGAAGTTGGTCGGTTATATCATCTCCAAACCACACTGCAACAACACGCCAAATATGGCGTTTTCCCTCCATCAACCGCCCTGCAAAACTGGAATCATTTTGCCGGTTTGCTACAGGGCCATCCAAATTTGGAGAGTCAATGTAGCAACTTCCGATGTATAAAAAAACAGTGTAGCAACCTACATCCGGTTTTTGTATGTCTGTTTATTAGACCATACCTAGAACATTCATTACGATTCTGTTTGTTTATTTCGATCCCCCTATGGCATTATCCAAAAGGAGGCAGTAAAATAACAACAATCGTGCCAAATAAGAATCTAAATATATATAAAATCCAAAAAATCATAAAACCACATTATAAACTTAGGTGATAAGAGGAACGAAAGTCCAATATCAACATTGAGATACACTGAATTTCAGTACGCAGTAAAGAATATAACGAACAACAATAAAGACACACAGCATGCAAGGGCACACGAGACTTGGTATCGCAGTTCGGTGCGCACACCTACATCTGCGGGGAGAAAAATGGAATACTTCACTATAAAGATCAGAGAATACAGATTCTACAATTCACGCTTCTATAAGGAAGAACACACTCATCCTTAAAACAAACCGTGAGGGGTGATCGCAATCAACCCCGTGAAGTATTCTTGGCAAGCTCCCCTTGCCTGCAAGCTCCCCTTGCACCACCGACTAGATCAACTCCCTTGATCCTGCGTGCGCAGACGTCGGCCTCCCTCCCGGAGTGTATCAACAAGAAGTTGTCGTCGGCCTCCCTCCCGGAGTGTATCAACAAGAACCTCTTTTGCCAAAGTGCTTAACCTAGCCGCCAAAGCCCTCAAGCCCTTTTAAGCGGTCCTCCCAAAACAACCGCCGAATAATCAGCGCTAGATCAATCAATCTGGAAGCAACTTAATAACAGCAATAACCGTATCCCATAGATGGAACGAGATCCCTAAAGATCCGTAAGTGGTAGTTACTCAGGAATTGTTTTTGGCGAAAATCTCTCTCCAACCATATCGCAATAAGGTAACAAGAGATTGTACCCAATCAAATCTAACAACAGATAACAACCACCATAAGGGTCTGATGAGTTAGGTAGGAAACTAATAGAATACGCGGACGCCAGATGCACATCATTTTGAGCAGACAATATATGCAAAAGGTCTTAGCCTGTTGAACATCCTGGTACAACAACCTGTTCAACAAAATGTCCAACATCTTCCAGTGCCACATATGACAAGCCCGCATTCAAGGATACCCAGGATAAATCCTAACATACACGAATGAAACTTAACGTCTCAAATCACAACATATATAGATATAGCATACATGGAGACCATATCACAAAATTCACACATATATATGATATATGATCAACAAATATAGTGCGGAATTAAAATTAAACCCAAATAATAAACAAATGCAAACGCAATTATGTTTCAAGTGTTCAGATTACCCAAGTAACTTCCCGCCTTGTTCCCGGTTATCCTACGTCCCTTCCACCTGGATACCTCCGGATACTCAAGTTAGAACACTAACTTGAGGTTGCCTTTAAACCCACATGTAGCAACCCAACAAGTGAAATCGAATACAATCGATGTCCTTCACTCCTACAACTTGGGAGTAAGCAAACCGCTCTCGCAAACCTAGCACAAAAACAAAATAACGAAAGTTATGAAATTATGAAAGCAACACTTACAATCCCATATGCCTTGAAGTAGAACTTGAAGGAGAAGTGTGTTGTGTGTTGAAGACTCTCTTGGAAGAGAGGAGAAAGCCCTTTCTCTTGACTGCACCTATTAACTTGAAGATCACGTTCCATTTGAATACACATCGCTCCTGCCTGTGCACCGGCTCCATTATATCAGTTCCCGCCTGTTACTCAGGAATCCCTGTCAATAGAGAGGACTACTGCCGTAAAGGTGGAGGCCGAGGTAATAGCTCGGGTGCCAAACGGCGGCTCTAGGCTGGAACGATATACGGGCACCTCATGGGCATTCACGTTCCGTTTGAATACACATCGCTCCTGCCTTTGCACCGGCTCCATTATATCAGTTCCCGCCTGTTACTCAGGAATCCCTGTCAATAGAGAGGACTACTGCCGTAAAGGTGGAGGCCGAGGTAATAGCTCGGGTGCCAAACGGCGGCTCTAGGCTGGAACGATATACGTGCACCTCATGGGCATTCACGTTCCATTTGAATACACATCGCTCCTGCCTATGCACCGGCTCCATTATATCAGTTCCCGCATGTTACTCAGGAATCCCTGTCAATAGAGAGGACTACTGCCGTAAAGGTGGAGGCCGAGGTAATAGCTCGGGTGCCAAACGGCGGCTCTAGGCTGGAACGATATACGGGCACCTCATGGGCATTCACGTTCCGTTTGAATACACATCGCTCCTGCCTGTGCACCGGCTCCATTATATCAGTTCCCGCCTGTTACTCAGGAATCCCTGTCAATAGAGAGGACTACTGCCGTAAAGGTGGAGGCCGAGATAATAGCTCGGGTGCCAAACGGCGGCTCTAGGCTGGAACGATATACGGGCACCTCTTGGGCATTCACGTTCCGTTTGAATACACATCGCTCCTGCCTGTGCACCGGCTCCATTATATCAGTTCCCGCCTGTTACTCAGGAATCCCTGTCAATAGAGAGGACTACTGCCGTAAAGGTGGAGGCCGAGGTAATAGCTCGGGTGCCAAACGGCGGCTCTAGGCTGGAACGATATACGTGCACCTCATGGGCATTCACGTTCCGTTTGAATACACATCGCTCCTGCCTGTGCACCGGCTCCATTATATCAGTTCCCGCCTGTTACTCAGGAATCCCTGTCAATAGAGAGGACTACTGCCGTAAAGGTGGAGGCCGAGGTAATAGCTCGGGTGCCAAACGGCGGCTCTAGGCTGGAACGATATACGGGCACCTCATGGGCATTCACGTTCCGTTTGAATACACATCGCTCCTGCCTGTGCACCGGCTCCATTATATCAGTTCCCGCCTGTTACTCAGGAATCCCTGTCAATAGAGAGGACTACTGCCGTAAAGGTGGAGGCCGAGGTAATAGCTCGGGTGCCAAACGGCGGCTCTAGGCTGGAACGATATACGTGCACCTCATGGGCATTCACGTTCCGTTTGAATACACATCGCTCCTGCCTTTGCACCGGCTCCATTATATCAGTTCCCGCCTGTTACTCAGGAATCCCTGTCAATAGAGAGGACTACTGCCGTAAAGGTGGAGGCCGAGGTAATAGCTCGGGTGCCAAACGGCGGCTCTAGGCTGGAACGATATACGGGCACCTCATGGGCATTCACGTTCCGTTTGAATACACATCGCTCCTGCATGTGCACCGGCTCCATTATATCAGTTCCCGCCTGTTACTCAGGAATCCATGTCAATAGAGAGGACTACTGCCGTAAAGGTGGAGGCCGAGGTAATAGCTCGGGTGCCAAACGGCGGCTCTAGGCTGGAACGATATACGTGCACCTCATGGGCATTCACGTTCCGTTTGAATACACATCGCTCCTGCCTTTACACCGGCTCCATTATATCAGTTCCCACCTGTTACTCAGGAATCCCTGTCAATACAGAGGACTACTGCCGTAAAGATGGAGGCCGAGGTAATAGCTCGGGTGCCAAACGGCGGCTCTAGGCTGGAACGATATACGGGCACCTCATGGGCATTCACGTTCCGTTTGAATACACATCGCTCCTGCCTGTGCACCGGCTCCATTATATCAGTTCCCGCCTGTTACTCAGGAATCCCTGTCAATAGAGAGGACTACTGCCGTAAAGGTGGAGGCCGAGGTAATAGCTCGGGTGCCAAACGGCGGCTCTAGGCTGGAACGATATACGTGCACCTCGTGGGCATTCACGTTCTGTTTGAATACACATCGCTCCTGCCTTTACACCGGCTCCATTATATCAGTTCCCGCCTGTTACTCAGGAATCCCTGTCAATAGAGAGGACTACTGCCGTAAAGGTGGAGGCCGAGGTAATAGCTCGGGTGCCAAACGGCGGCTCTAGGCTGGAACGATATACGTGCACCTCATGGGCATTCACGTTCCGTTTGAATACACATCGCTCCTGCCTTTGCACCGGCTCCATTATATCAGTTCCCGCCTGTTACTCAGGAATCCCTGTCAATAGAGAGGACTACTGCCGTAAAGGTGGAGGCCGAGGTAATAGCTCAGGTGCCAAACGGCGGCTCTAGGCTGGAACGATATACGGGCACCTCATGGGCATTCACGTTCCGTTTGAATACACATCGCTCCTGCCTGTGCACCGGCTCCATTATATCAGTTCCCGCCTGTTACTCAGGAATCCCTGTCAATATAGAGGACTACTGCCGTAAAGGTGGAGGCCGAGGTAATAGCTCAGGTGCCAAACGGCGGCTCTAGGCTGGAACGATATACGTGCACCTCATGGGCATTCACGTTCCGTTTGAATACACATCGCTCATGCCTTTGCACCGGCTCCATTATATCAGTTCCCGCCTGTTACTCAGGAATCCCTGTCAATAGAGAGGACTACTGCCGTAAAGGTGGAGGCCGAGGTAATAGCTCGGGTGCCAAACGGCGGCTCTAGGCTAGAACGATATACGGGCACCTCATGGGCATTCACATTCCGTTTGAATACACATCGCTCCTGCCTGTGCACCGGCTCCATTATATCAGTTCCCGCCTGTTACTCAGGAATCCCTGTCAATAGAGAGGACTACTGCCGTAAAGGTGGAGGCCGAGGTAATAGCTCGGGTGCCAAACGGCGGCTCTAGGCTGGAACGATATACGTGCACCTCATGGGCATTCACGTTCCGTTTGAATACACATTGCTCATGTCTTTGCACCGGCTCCATTATATCAGTTCCCGCCTGTTACTCAGGAATCCCTGTCAATAGAGAGGACTACTGCCGTAAAGGTGGAGGCCGAGGTAATAGCTCGGGTGCCAAACGGCGGCTCTAGGCTGGAACGATATACGTGCACCTCATGGGCATTCACGTTCCGTTTGAATACACATCGCTCCTGCCTTTGCACCAGCTCCATTATATCAGTTCCCGCCTGTTACTCAGGAATCCCTGTCAATAGAGAGGACTACTGCCGTAAAGGTGGAGGCCGAGGTAATAGATCGGGTGCCAAACGGCGGCTCTAGGCTGGAACGATATACGTGCACCTCATGGGCATTCACGTTCCGTTTGAATACACATCGCTCCTGCCTTTGCACCGGCTCCATTATATCAGTTCCCGCCTGTTACTCATGAATCCATGTCAATAGAGAGGACTACTGCCGTAAAGGTGGAGGCCGAGGTAATAGATCGGGTGCCAATCGGCGGCTCTAGGCTCGACCGATATACGTGCACCTCATGGGCATTCACGTTCCGTTTGAATACACATCGCTCCTGCCTTTGCACCGGCTCCATTATATCAGTTCCCGCCTGTTACTCATGAATCCCTGTCAATAGAGAGGACTACTGCTGTGAAGGTGGAGCCCGAGGTAATAGATCGGGTGCCAATCGGCGGCTCTAGGCTCGACCGATATACGTGCACCTCATGGGCATTTGCTTTTCGTTTGAATGCACATCGCTCCTGAACGTGCAGTGGCTACTAAACAATAGATATTTATAGATCGGTTGCGAGACGTAATCGGTATGCCACGTAATGATGAAAGTACAACCGCCATCTCGTACAATCTTATTTCGGAGGTACGTAATGATGACAGCAAATGATTCTGCTTTCTTCTCAACAATGTTCACGTGTGGTAACTGGAGAATGAGTCAAGTAGAACCTCGGTTTCCGTGTAAGCCCTTCATTACGATTTTTTTTGCCCATCCGAACGGATGCTTTACCCCAGCCGTCTGATGAGATCGTTTTAGTCAGTTCCACTTCCATATGTAATCCAGCGGCTGAGATTAAAATAACCAATCATTATATATATGTGGAGTCAGTAGCCGAGGGGTTTCGCGGAAAATTTCATTCCTCTTTCCTTTGGTCTGTCGTTCCGTTTTCTTCTTCATCTCAACACTCTCGCATTTCGTACTCTGGTTTCTTCATGCCGCCAAAACGATCTCGTGAGTCGACTTTTTCTGACCCTTGGGCAGTTAGTGATGATGATTCACCGTCACCTGAACACGATGATCCCATTCCCTCATCGTTCCCGGCCTATATACCCATTCTGCGTGATTCGCTTTCGCTTGGTCCAACACAAGGTGAACACAATGTGTTGTTGCCTCCTACTGGGTTTCCTCCTTTACATGCAGGTTCATCAGTTCCATCTCCGGCTGAAAAAGCCCCACTCGAGGACAACAGTAACGGCCTCCTCTCTATGGATGGGATGTCTCGCCGTCAGGACTCTGTTCTGCATAACCTCCGTAGCAAACTCGAGGAGCTTACTACGTCTGTCTCTGTACTTACAGATGAACAACGTCAGCTTAAGGATATACTCATAGGCAATGTAAGCCCCGCATCTGCTGCTTCATCATCCTCCCATCAGCCGATGAACTTTACTCGTAGATTAGGAGAAATTGAAACCCATCTCTCCAACTCCAATCTGGCGATCTCACTTCTGCGTAGCGACTTCGACACTATGATGCTCATAATGTCGAACATACAAGAGAAGATGGAGACTCTGGTGCCCTCTCCTAGAGACATCCGTACTGTTGCCCCACCATCACCACCTCCGCCTCCGCCTCCGCCTCCAGGTTTTTGAGTTGGCCGGGCCTTTGGAGCACAAGCCTTTCTCTTGTCTTATATTGTATTTTTGATCATCGACGGAGAAGAGTGTTTGTGGGTACATATTCTTTGGTGTTTTATGTCATTATGTATGAAATGTAGTTTCAAATTTGTTGTGGTATGTACAGTGTAACTTATAAATGTTGTAGTATGATAGAATTCAGACCTTAATACACTGTCATTTAATTTGATACAATTGCATGACATTATGAAATTGATATATGTGATATATACAACGATGCTTACTTGAATCAATGTCCGAAATTGAAATTACCTATGTAAAAACTTTTTACCGTTATATGATTTACCCAGCGAGCACAACGGGCATAAATTGTGACCGTCCTTATATACGTTGTTGATAAAACATTTACGTTTGCACACAATTACTCAGCGCGCACAACGGTCACATAATGTGTTTGACCGATGTGCAGGCTGTGAGCATACCCGTATCTGATTATCCACAATTACTCAGTTCACACAACTGCACGTATTTGTGACCGTTTTTGCGCGCGGAGCCAAACTCGTTTTTTGAATTCTAGGGTTGACTAGGACAAGATAAAGAGTGGCTAGGATTTGATCCTGGGAAATCAATGGCTGAGATTGGATTTTATGGAAATTTTATGTTGGAAAACTTAAATTTTAGTGGGAAAAGTGTCTTGGAAACCAAAACTTTGCAATTAGAAGTGTCTTTGGAAAGATTGTGGAGATTAAATTTGGGGGGGACGTGCCTTGGGAACCTAAACTTTGAAATTAGAAGTGCATTGGGAAAGATTGTGAAGATTAAATTTAGGGGGGAAATGCCTTGGAAACCTAATCTTTGAAATAAAAAGTGCTTTGGGAAAGATTATGTAGAAGCATGATCCATTAAATTAAACAAAATAAAAAATTTAGTGTAAAACAATTTAGCGGAACAACAAATTAAATAATTAAAAGTGCCTTGAGTAATATTGTACAAACATAAATAATTTGCTCATCTTGCACAACAGCCATTATTTTCCCCGTTGTGCGCGTTGAGCAATTTTGTTATTGGCCTTCAAGTTTGCTCAACGCGCACCGTAAAGTCCAAACCTTCTTGGGAACATCATCTGGCTGAAACAGTATGTTGTAGATTCACTCGTCTTTATGTCCAATACAATATCACGCACAGTGACTCTACTGTAGTCTATCGTCCTCATCAATGGGCTAGTCCAATTCATCTATAAATAGCCTCTCTTCCCACTAGACCTTGTCAACCACTCCACTTCTTAATGATAGTATTCTAACTGATTCTATCTGTTTCTACTTCATACACTATTTTTTCTTCACAATGCTAAATATTTCCCGTTGTTCATCACTGCTTCATCTTCAACACACAAAGTTGAACAATATACTACCGGCAATTGACGTGTACTGGAGTCTGGAAGATGTTATTTGCTCCTTCATATGTTCTACTACAGCAGCGGATTCTTCCGAGAAGAAGCAACCGTGATATATTTTTATATCAGTGCCTAAACGTAAAGTTGCATGTCTTTATACCCTATTTTTTACTTAAATATGCTTTTTATCGTTCATAATTGATGCTTCTTCAACGCATACAGTGGCATGCGCTGAAGAATCCAGATCAGCCAACTTCGTTAAAGGAGTGGCTACTTATACCGTTATGGACGATCTAGATGCTAGTGATATGGTGCGTGCTATTGGAGCTGATCATAAATGCCATCTTGCTTGAGCTGTTCAGCATGACTCTGTCACTGTGAACAGTTTTGCGTAGTGGGATTCAATGTACCATTAGGATATTCCCGTGATTGAATTCATACCAGTTCCAAACTGTGAAGTTGCAAAATGTTTAGCTGTAGTTTCAACTTTGTTGTGTAATGTACAGAATAATGCATAAATGTTGTAGTATTTTGGAATTCAGACCCTAATACAAAAATGATATAAGTGATATATATGTCCGACGTTGATATTACTGAGCAAAAGTGTTTACCGAACTATAAATAACATTTATGCATTATGTACAATATAATGCATAATGCTGTAGTTTGTTAGAATTCAGACCTTAATACTATGTCATTTAATTTGATACAATTGCAGGACAATACAAAATTGATATAAGGTGATATATACATTGATGCTTACTTGAATCAATGTCCGACATAGATATTCTGATCAAACACTGTTCACCGAACTATAAATTCCCCAGGGCGCTCAACAGGCTTATGCTATATGTTGTGATAAACTATTTACGTGTGCACACAGTTACTAGCATGCACAACGTTCGTATCGATATGTTTAACCGCTGTGCGCGATGAGCAAAACAGTATCTTGTTATCAACCATTACTCAAATCACACAACTGGACGTAGATGTGACCCTTTTGCTCGCAGAGCCAGACCGTATGCAATTAAACACAATAGACCATCGCACACAACAGTCAGATGCCATGACCGTTGTGCGTGCTGAGCAAAACTGTATTACATGCTCCATTACCCACAGTTAATCATCCCGTCATATGGGCAACATAAGGAAATGTTGCGAGCACTGATCAAATTACCCCCACCTGGGCGCGTTGAGCAAAACGGTCGTAACGAATAATTGCTCTGCGCGCAAAACGTTAATATAAAATCCCAAAATATAAAAGAAACACAAAATCGGGCGAGAATTAAATAATGTTCAGTCTGACATTATTTAAAAAATCAAAATTTTAGCAAATTTGATGCGCAGCAGTTGAATGATGGGTGTAAAGACATTTAAGTGATAAGACAACACATATCCTACTGTTTACATAATAGGACATCAAAAATAGCAGATATCTTTGCTTTTTTTAAAAAAAATACATTTTGGATATATAATACAGGGTGCACAACGGATCAAAATACACCCAGCTGTGCGCGTTGAGCAAAGTGGACGTTACGAATAATTACTCTGCGCCCACAACGTTCAATACAAAATCCCCATAATTAATAACTTCAGCGCGCACACCGTTCAATATAAAATCCCAATAATAAAGAAGAAAACAAAATTGGGGGAGAATTAATTAATGTTCAAAGTCACTTCAGACTGACAGGCCAGTTAAAAAAAATTACCATTGAAGCAAATGTGATGCGCAACAGTTGATTGATGGTGTAAAGACATTTAAGTGATAAGACAACACATATCAGACCGTATTCAGAATAAGACAGCAAAAATATCTACATTTCTTTGAATTGTTAAAATTTGATCCTTAGTGCGGGGTATATAAAAAGGTATACATTTATAAAATATAATACAGCGCGCACAACGGATCAAAATACACCCAGCTGTGCGCGTTGAGCAAAAAGGTCGTAACGAATAATTCCTCTGCGCGCACAACGTTCAATACATTTAATTCCCATAATTCCCATAATTTATTACATCAGCGCGCACAACGTTCAATACATTTAATTGCAACACATATTCGACTGTTTGCGGAATAAGACAGCAAAAAGATATACATTTCTTTGATTTGTTTAAATTTGTCACTTAGTGCGAGGTATAAAAAAAGGTATACGTTTTTTGATTTCTAGGGCTGACTAGGACAAGATAAAGAGTGGCTAGGATTTGATCCTGGGAAATCAATTCGTCTATAAATAGCCTCTCTTCCCACTAGACCTTGTCAACCACTGATTCTATCTGTTTCTACTTCATACACTATTTTTTCTTCACAATGCTAAATATTTCCCGTTGTTCATCACTGCTTCGTCTTCAACACACAAAGATGAACAATGTACTACCCGCAATTGACGTGTACTGGAAGATGTTATTTGCTCCTTCATATGTTCTACTACAGCAGCTGAATTCTTCCGAGAAGAAGCAACCATGATATATTTTTATATCAGTGCCTAAACGTAAAGTTGCATGTCTTTATACCCTATTTTTACTTAAATATGCTTTTTATCATTCATAATTGATGCTTCTTCAACGCATACAGTGGCATGCGCTCAAGAATCCAGATTAGCCAACTTCGTTAAAGGAGTGGCTACTTATACCGTTATGGACGATCTGGATGCTAGTGATGATGGTGCGTGCTATTGGAGCTGATCATAAATGCCATCTTTCTTGAGCTGTTCAGCATGACTCTTTCACTGTGAAGAGTTTTTCATAGTGGGATTCAATGTACCATTAAGATATTCCCCTGATTGAATTTCATACCAGTTCCAAACTGTGAAGTTGCAAAATGTTTAGCTGTAGTTTCAACTTTGTTGTGTAATGTACAGAATAATGCATAAATGTTGTATTTTGGAATTCAGACCCTAATAAAATGTCATTTTATTTGATACAATTGTAGGACAATACAAAAATGATATAGGTGATATATATGTCCGACGTTGATATTACTAAGCAAAATTGTTTACCGAACTATAAATAACATTTATGCATTATGTACATTATAATGCATAATGCTGTAGTTTGTTAGAATTCAGACCTTAATACTATGTCATTTAATTTGATACAATTACAGGACAATACAAAATTGATATAAGGTGATATATACATTGATGCTTACTTGAATCAATGTCCGACATAGATATTCTGATCAAACACTGTTCACCGAACTATAAATTCCCCAGGGCGCTCAACAGGCTCATGCTATATGTTGTGATAAACTATTTTCGTGTGCACACAGTTACTAGCATGCACAACGTTCGTATCGATTTGTTCGACCGTTGTGCGCGATGAGCAAAACAGTATCTTGTTATCAACCATTACTCAAATCACACAACTGGACGTAGATGTGACCCTTTTGCTCACAGAGCCAAACCGTATGCAATTAAACACAATAGACCATCGCACACAACAGTCAGATGCCATGACCGTTGTGCGTGCTGAGCAAAACTATATTACATGCTCCATTACCCACAGTTAATCATCCCGTCATATGGGCAACATAAGGTAAGGTTGCGAGCACTGATCAAATTACACGCCAAACGTTCGTAACGAATAATTGCTCTGCGCGCAAAACGTTAAATAAAAAATCCCAAAATATAAAAGAAACACAAAATCGGGCGAGAATTAAATAATGTTCAGTCTGACATTATTTAAAAAATCAAAATTTAATCAAATTTGATGCGCAGCAGTTGAATGATGGGTGTAAAGACATTTAAGTGATAAGACAACACATATTCTACTGTTTACATAATAGGACAACAAAAATAGCTACATTTCTTTGATTTGTTTAAAAAAATACATTTTGGATATATAATACAGCGCGCACAACGGCTCAAAATACACCACGCTGTGCGCGTTGAGCAAAGTGGACGTTACCAATAATTACTCTGCGCCCACAACGTTCAATACAAAATCCTCATAATTAATAACATCAGCGCGCACACCGTTCATATAAAATCCCAATAATAAAGAAGAAAACAAAATTATGGGAGAATTAATTAATGTTCAGAGTCACTTCAGACTGACAGGCTAGTTAAAAAAATTACCATTGAAGCAAATGTGATGCGCAACAGTTGATTCATGGTGTAAAGACATTTAAGTGATAAGACAACACTTATCAGACCGTTTCCAGAATAAGACAGCAAAAATATCTACATTTCTTTAATTTGTTAAAATTTGATCCTTATTGCGGGGTATATAAAAAGGTATTACATTTATAAAATATAACACAGCGCGCACAACGGATCAAAATACACACAGCTGTGCGCGTTGAGCAAAACAGTCGTAACGAATAATTCCTCTGCGCGCACAACGTTCAATACATTTAATTCCCATAATTCCCATAATTTATTACATCAGCGCGCACCACGTTCAATACATTTAATTGATAAGACAACACATATCCGACTGTTTGCAGAATAAGACAGCAAAAAGATATACATTTCTTTGATTTGTTTAAATTTGTCCCTTAGTGCGAGGTATATAAAAGGTATACATTTAGAATATATAATACAGCGGGCACAACGGAACAAAATATACACAGCTGTCCGCGTTCAGCATAATGGTCGTAATGAATACTTACTCTGCGCGCACAACATTCATTACAAAATCCCCATATTTAATAACTTCAGCGCGGACAACGTTCAATAAAAAATCCCAATAATAAAGAAGAAACACAAAATTTTTGTAGATTAATTACTGTTCATACTGACATGCAAGAAAAAAAAATCAAAATTGATGCAAATATAATGGCAGCAGTTGATTGATGGGTGTAAGGAAATTTAAGTGATTTGACAACACATATCTGATAGTTTACAGAATAAGACTGCAAAAATATTCTCATTTCTTTGATTTGTTAAAATTTGAGTTTTAGTGTTCACCGTGCGGGGTTTTTAATTTGTATACATTTTGGACATATAATACAGCGCGCACAACGGATCAAAATACAACCGGCTGTGCGCGTTGAGAAAAACGGTCGTAACGAATAATTACCATGCGTGCACAACGTTCAATACTAAATTCCCATAATTAATATCTTCAGCGCGCATAACGTTGAATAAAAAATCCCAATAATAAAGAAAACACATAATTGGGTGGAGAATTAATTAATGTTCAGACTGACATGCCAGATAAAAAAATCAAAATTGATGCAAATATAATGCGGAGCAGTTGATTGATGGGTATATAGACATTTACGTGATAAGACAACACATATCCGACAGTTTACAGAATAAGATAGCAAAAATATTCACATTTCTTTGATTTGTTTAAATTTGCGTTTTAGTGCGGATTGTGCGGGGTATTTAAAAAGGTATACAGTTTGCATATATAATACAGCGCACACATCGGATCAAAATAGACCCAGCTGTGCGCATTGAGCAAAATAGTCGTACGAATAATTACTCTGCGCGCACAACGTTCTTCTAAAATTCCCATAATTAATTACCGCAGCGCACACCACGTTCAATAAAAAATCCCAATAATAAAGAAAACACAAAATTGGGGGAGAATTAAATAATATTCAGACTGATGGGTGAACAGACATTTATTAAGTGATAAGAAACACATATCTTACTGTTTCCAGAATAAGACAACTTATACCTATGTGTTGATACTCATGGGTCACGCTGTTTGATTTGAGGTGTTCACATCGCTATAAATGTATTTATGAGTAATATTGTATAAACATAAATAATTTGCTCAACTCGCACAACTGCCATATTTTTACCCGTTTTGCGCTTTGAGCAATTTTCTTAGAGGCAATCAATTTTGTTAGCGTCAATTTCTGTAGCCCACAGTAACCCCACTGTAGTCTCAGCCTCATCCATGCGGACCATACCCAGTCCAATTCGTCTATATAAAGTGATTCACTTCCCTCTAGACATCATCAACCACTACTCCTTTCGATGATAGTGTTCTATATGGTTATACCTATACACTATATTTTCTTTTACATGCTAAATTTTTGTTCTTACTACTGAATGCTTCGTCTCCGACACACAAAGATAGCCAATAAACTTGCGGCAATTGCCGTGTTGCTGAAATTGAATTCGTCACATTTATATGGGCATCAAAGATGGAGTCTGCTACTTCAGATATCATCAATGATGGTGTTGGCTCCTTCAGAAGAAGCACACGATGTTTTCGAATGCTTCACATTGCCATCAGCCTGAAGGTGCCACCAAGGTATCGGCTCTCAAACTGCGCAATCTTCTCTGAAACTGTGCATCCTCATTTGTTTCCATGCTCAGAAGAATTTCTTACGAGTGCCATTATTGCATTTCATACCAGTGCAAAAAAGTGAAGAATCTCTACTGGAGCTGCTCATAACTGCAATATCCCCAGGAGACACGGTCACGGCATGAGAACTTGTCGTATGAGCAAAACTGTGTTCCATTGCTCAAAGTTAATCAGCCCGCCCTGCGTCCAAAAGTAGTGACCTTTGTGTCCAATAAGCAAAAATATTAACTATACTGTGATTTGTCACATTTATTCTCTTCTGATATGATGCTGTATGTTTTTTTTGGAAAAACTTGGACATGCACCACAAGAGTATCGGTGTATTTAGATTTTTCTTTTTTGGTAATCTAAACCAGATGTTTTTTTGCCGTTGTGCGCGTTGAGTATAAAAAGGTCTACCTTCAAGCAATTTTTCTCTTCGCGTACCACCGCACTCGGATACTAGTTGGAACAACGTCTGGCTGGTATCCATATGCCGTATATTCACGAGCACGAACTGTTACTCTACGGTGTTTCCATCCTCGTACTTGGTCAGTCCAACTCGTCTGTATATGGTTTCCGTACCCACCAGACCTCATCAACCACTACCCCAGGTGATTATAGTTCCTTTATCTGATTCTCTCTGATTCTTCTAATACAATGTTTTTTCTTCAAATTTGTAATTTTGTTGTTGTTCATGAGTGCGTCGTCTACAGCACACAAAGATGGCCAATATACTAGCGGCAAGTGCCGTGATGCAGAAATTGAATTCATCACCTTTATATGGCAGTGAAGATGTTCTTTTGCTCCTCTTCGCATGATCTGTTCTTCTTCATTGCAAACCTCAAATGAAGGCAAAGATGTTCTTGCAATCATTACAGCTTCATTCTCGTCCATGCCAACTTGCAAAAATTCTTTGACCCTTCGTAAGTTCCGTTCAGAATCATTGCATACATAACTGCTTGATGATAACAACTGTTCTACCTAAGTCTAATTATATTTACTTTTTTATTCTCTCTTTTCCTAGGGGAGTTTGTACTTGCTGGTATCCCTCCTGCTACCAAGGGTGTTCGAAGTGTCATGGTTTGCCTTGAGATAGATGCCGACGGTATCTTGAATGCCTCTGCAGAGGAAAGTATGTGTGCAGAAAAATAAGATCACTATCACTAACGATAAGTGCCACGTAGACCCAGGAGGAGATTGAAAGGATGTTCCTTGAGTCAAAGAAGTATAAAGCAGAAGATGCAGCGACCAAGAGAACGGCGGAGATGGAGTGTTATGTTCATTGGAATGCATAAATGTTGTAGTATGTTGGAATTCAGACCTCAATATAATGTCATTTAATGTGATACATTTGCAGCCCATTACACAGACCTTAATACAATGTCATTTAATGTGATACATTTGTAGCCCATTACAAACTTGTGATTGGTGATATATACATTGATGCTTGCTTAAATCAAATTCCAACAATGAAATTTAATGGGAAAAATTAGTGAAAGGTAATATACTAAGATTTACACAGCGCGCACAACTGTCAAACGGCGTGAACGTTGTGCGCGTTTAGAAATTTTGATCGAGGCCAACGATTATGCTCACATCGCTCAGCACGTCAGTGGATCTTTATTTGGGAACAACATCTGTGTAATACATACAAGATTATTCTGTATATTCACGAGAAATCGTCTGTTGACCTTTATTTAGTAGAAGTGCTACTTTTGTTTATACCAGCTTCCATTTACCCCTGGACACTAATTAATCATCCCACATAATTACTCAGAGTGCACAACTTGCAACAGAAATGAAAGTTGTTCGCGCTAAGCAACGCTTTCTACAATTACCGAGTTTTGCTCGTCACGCACAACGGTGTTATTTAACAATCCGTTGTGCGATCGGAGCTAAACTGTATACAATTACACAGTACACACAATTACTCATCGCGATCATATACGGAAGGTCATTCTCCCGCCAGTCTCGTCCTCGGTGACGGGGCCGTGTCGGCCGTCCAACAGGGTTCCCGGGTGTCGACCTGGAATCAGGGGGAGGAAGTAAACGCTCTCACTCGGCGTCTGTTGCAAAAATTCCCTTCATTAAATTCTGAAAAAATTACATATGACTCGCTCGCGAGCAGCAGTCTTACAAAAGTAACGATTCCCAAAATTTAGGAAGACGACGCACCGTCGGCTGTAAAGAGATCCTTTATCGCTCTCGCCACCCTTTCCATCTTGGCGGTGGCCCGAGATTTGAAAGCGTCGACCTCTGGCTCCTTCTCGAGAAGCTTGGCCTGAAGGTCAGCAAGCTCCTTCCTCGATGCCTCAAGATCAGCTCGGAGTTGAGAACGCTCTCTACCCCACTGATCTTCCAACTGCTTCTTGGCGCTTGACAAGGCGGCGAGGCTGGATTTCGCGTCCGAGGCCGCCCAATCCGACTTGCCCTTGGCGGCCATTATCTTCCCCAAATCTTCCTCCAGCTTCTTCACCTGAGCTCTGAGCTCAGAAGCCTCGTTCTCGGCATCCGCCACCCGGTGCTGCCCCTCGATCAGTTCGCGGGCCCTGCGGCGCAGACCTGCCCCGAAAATGGTCACCTGCAGATGGCGACAATCAGCAAAACCAGAAGGGGAATCAAAATTCAGAATGCACATTGGCAACGAACCTGAAGGCCACTGCGAACGAAGCAGTTGGCCATCGTCTCAAGGTCGACCCCATTCAGGAAATCGACATCCCTTGGCAGAGTGATATTCTCCGCCAGACGAGCCCCCGTCCCAAAGTCCAGGAGGGCCGACTCGGCCGTCCCCACGATGTACGGTGGCCGATAGGTCTCCCCGTGAATCTCCGCATGATGGCCAGACCCAATGCGGTTCGACTGCAGAAGGTGGCCGAACTCTGGAGGTATGGGGCCGACGGAAGGGACCGGAGGATCAATGTCCTCGTATGGCCACCCGTCGTGTGGCGTGCTGGAGGACGATGCGCCCCCAACTTGAGGATCAGAAGGAGCCGCCTTCAAATACCGCACAGCTTGACTTGAGGAGCATCCAGCCTCCCCCAACTCCAGCATGAGGTTCCCTGATTCCTCCGATTCCTCCCATTCCTCACATTCCTCCTCTTCCTCCTCTGCCCTCTTCCTCTTACGGCCTTCTTCATTGGCCCGCTCCATCGATGAAGTAACCTCTCTGTATGCTCCTCCCGCCATTTTAGTTTCTGGAAGAAATAATAAGATGATGAGATTTCCTCGGAGCGCAAAAGCCATTGGCCTCACCTCCAATTTCTTTTATTACGCGAACGAATGGACAAGATGATCGACACATGTCGGAATTTTGGCAAAAACAACGGTTGAGATAGGCGAAAGGTTTTGGCGGCCTTAATCCAAATTCGATGCTTCGAATGCCGTGCCCTATTAAAGGAAATTACCTATCAGTCGGCCTCGATCCGCGTTTATAATCGAGAACGAATCACGGGGGCCAATGTTGAACCCGTGTACAGCGCCGAAAAGGCATGGGGTTATTGCTCATCGCACAAAACGACTCAAACCCTATAATTGCTCTCCGCACACGCCCACTCAAAACTCACAATTGCACACAGCACACAACCATTTTTTTTCCCATCCACGTTTACATGTGAAAGGGTAAATTTATTATTCGTATCACCGTTGCATAATTGTTAAGAAATTCCATGTCACAACTAGTCCTTACACAAAGTTTGGAAATGGTGCATGTCAGCAGGCAGAGTGTATGTCATGGCATATACATCTACTGTAGTAAAGGCAGTAACAACTATACTTATGAACATGTGAAAGCGTGCACGTGCAACAGGCAAGGTGTACAACAATGGATCGACACATGCAACAGGCAGAGTGTAATGCAAGACTGACGTGCATTCAATCATTGAGATACAAAACCAATCAATTCAAAGTGTCAAATAATACATCTTATGCATGTAGTCCTCATCTAAGGGTGTTAGTGTTACGATTTGATGTATGATGAGAGTCTTGTACTTTTGCCCTTCTTTTTTCGAGTGAGTTGTGAATATGAAGATGTTGGTGTATGTATAAGATGTATCAATGCATCATTAAAATGGAATATTGTGTTATTTTCTCAGTCTTTTTATCTGTGATGGAGTTTTACTTGTACTTCCCTGCAAGTGCGAACTACCTGCAGTGTTCTTTCTGCTCTCTTCTTTTATTTCTTTCTACGTAAAAACACTCGTCTTTTCGGGTATACATGATAAGGGTTCGTACTTATCGGATATCCCGGGGACCGGGTCGCATTGAATGAAGGCCAGTCGAACGAATTCTCCCGCCCATGGGGAGTGGTATTCGAAGTGCCGCCTCTGTGAGACTTTGACACGTGTTCCTTTCTGACGGCTTGGATTCCAGGGGACCGTCAGTATAAAGCCTTTCTCCTTTTAAATTCTGCTTTACCCGTTGCTCGTTACCCTGATTTTCATCTTTTTTGCTCAGATGGTGGGTCGGGATTTCAGTGAAGACGTTCCTGACGTTCCTCACCATCCGCCCTTGGGCACGGCCGAACCTTCGCCCTTCGTGGCGAATCAGATTGATTCGCCCTCCGGTCTCGACCTCGGAGAGGGGGACGTGGCGGCCGTCGAGCAGGGTTCCCGTGTGTTAACCGGGAATGAGGAGAAGAAGAGACGCTCTCACTCCTGGTCTGAAGGTCCCGAGAGGAAGAAGAAGAGGAGTGAGAGTAGTCCAGCTGTCCTTCCGAGTGACTGCTCCTTCAGGGAGAAACTGGCAGACTCTCTGGTATGGCATATCCAGCATGTCGGACCCTTTTTTCTTCAACGACTGTTTTGTTGATGGCGACATTCATCCCTGCGGTCTTGCAAGTTTACCCAGTTGCTATAGATGGTCTTGAGGCGGCCTTGGCGCAGGAGCGCCTGAGGGCTGAGGCGGCTGAGCAATCAGCCAAGGAGGCCCACCAGTTCAAACTGAGAGTTGCAGAGCTCACCTCGGAGGTGTGATGTTTAACGGAGGCTCTGGCTGTCGCCATGAGTTCGGCCAAGTATGCTGAGGATGCACTGTCCCTCGCCCGGGAGGAGCATAGAAAGGCGAAAGGCGCTCTTTGGGCCGATATAGGCGACCTGCGGGAAGTGGCCCATGGTCGGATCGTAGCTGAGGTCCAGAGGGACTATGGGGATGTCCTGGCTCCGAAGATCGTGGAGTCTATCCGTGAGGGATTCCGGGAGTTCTCGGCCATTTTTGCTGCTCAGATCGAGAGGTCCTTCCAGGATGGTTTGGCAGCGTTCGAGGCGCGGGGCCGAAGAATGCTTCCCCGACCTCCGGTTGTCCCTGGTCACCCTACTGGTTCGGGAGAAGACGAATCGCCTGGGGACGCCTCTTCTCGAGCTCCTGCATCATAGGTGGATCGAACCCTTTTTTGTTTCTCCTTTTTGTTTGTTGTACTTGGAGATATTTTTGATCAATGGAAACAATTTCTAGAATGATTTCTTGACAATTGGCGTGACCTGCTGTAACAGATAAATTATAAGATATGAGATCGACAGCAGCATATAGATTTCTCGAATGATATGCATCATCCTCATACTCTCATAATTAAAACTTTGGGTATTAGGTTTTAGTTTGTACCCGCAGACCTAGGAATTTAAAGCCACACTAGCTGCATTTTGAACTAAAATACCAGATAAATCATTTTTCATAGATACAGCTTTCTAGAGATTCAGTTTTCAGCACATTTAATGATGGGCTTCATTACATAAATGCTTTTCATACCACTGCCACTTTTTCTTTGGTGATGAGCTTGATGACTGAGCCCACACGCATGGCCAAAAGGCTGAAGAGGAAATTACCAAACTCTTTGCCTGCTTCCGCAAACAACACTCTCTTCATCCGCTTGTCTATGAAAAGCTTCAACCTCGTTTGGGTGGCCATCTTCACTGCTGCATCAAACCGGTGATGGTTTGTTTATGCTATGGTCTCTGGTTGTTTGGGAAGGGTTAGCTTGATATGGTCAGAGTAATATTTGAGCAAGGTTACTTCTTTCTCATGCCTTTCACAGCACTCAAAGTGTTGTGGTTGAATATATTTTGTGGGTATGGAAGCCATTTATAGACGAATTGGACTGCCCTTGGATGAGGATGAGCCTACAGTCGAGTGTAGCATTACTCCTTCCTCATGACTGATAACCATCACTCGAAGTGTAGAGGTTGAAGAGGGCTTGTGCGTAGGAAAGCCATTTTATAGACGAATTAGACTGACCTTGGATGAGGATGAGTCTACAGAAGAGACCCCGTGAGTTTACAAAGCAGTGATCGTGAATGTACATAAGATTTTATTCATCGCGCACATCTTCCAAAATTATTTGCTCTCCGCGCAAAACGGCATTATTCTTGCCGGTTGTGCGCGTTGAGCTATTTTGTTTGCTCAACGCGCACCACCACGGTCATACATTATTAGGAACTCAATCTGCTGTAGATTCACGGGCATTCTTCTGTATAATCACAAGCAATTTGCTGTAGACTCACGGGGTCTCTTGTGTTGCCTCCCAGTAACTCTACTGTAGTCTCATCCTCATCCAATGGCATCCAAAGTCGTCTATAAATGGCTTCCCTTCCCACAAGCCCTCGTCAACCACTACACTTCTTGATGATATTATTCTATCTTATTGTATCTTATTCTAGTTATATGATATTTTCTCTACGACATTCTATTTTTTCCTTCATCACTGCTGCGTCCTCAACACTCAAAGATGGACAATATACTAGCGGCTAGTGACGTGATGCAGAAATTGAATACATCACATATATATTGATTCGAAGATGTTCTTTGCTCCTTCATATGTTCTGTTTGTCGTCATTGAAGCTATCACCTTCCATGCACACCCGTTTCTTCACTGCTTGTATATGCTCTTTGATACTTCGTTGCAGACATCACTGCTCGATGATAATAAATGTTCTATCTTATTCTAAGTCTACCCGTACAATATTTTTACTTAATTATGCTTTGTTATGTGTTCATCACTGATTCTTCTTCAACGCAGACAGGGGGACGGATGGCCAAGATACAAAGAAGCAAGTGACGCTGATGCAGCTGCTGGAGCAGCTCATAAATGGCAACAAACTTTAAATTTTTTTCATGGTGGGAATCCATGTATCCCTAGTATAGTCTAGTGCTTTAATTGCTTAGTCGGGCAAAAACTGTGATGTTGCAAAATGTTTAGATGTAGTTTCTACTTTGTTGTGTTATGTACATTTGAATGCATAAATGTTGTAGCATGTTGGAATACAGATCTTAATACAATGTCATTAAATTTGGTACAATTGCATCACATTACAAAATTGCGTGATGCTAACTTGAAGTACCCACAATTACTCAGCTCGCACCAACAGCAACAGCATTGAACGTTGTGCGAGCTGAGCACAACTGTCTACGATTACCAACATTTACTCATCGATCATAACCATCAAAGTTATGAACCGTTGTGCGCGTGGGGCTTAACTGCTTACAATTACCCATATTACTCGGCGCGCACATCCGTAACATTATTGAACGTTGTGTGCGCTTATTAGGAAGCCTGTAAAATTACCAAGTTTTGCTCAGCGCGCACAACTAGTAAAAGTTGTAAACGTTGTGCGCGCGGAGCTAAACTGTATACAATTACCCACCATTACTCATCGCGGACAGCTACATGCCTCATTCTCTTGAATCTTCATTCTCTTCAGCTCTACTGCTTCTGCTTCTTACTCCTTAATCCCATTAATTTTCTTGACATTTGTCAGGTTCTGCAGCAACAGAGAAATTATAAGATATGAGATCCGCAGCATCGGATATAGGTCTCGAATGATAGGCATCATCCTCATAGGCTTATAACCAAGACTTACTGTTTTAATGTTCAATTTGGACCCCCAGCCCTCTTAATTCAACTCCACGATGGCTGCATTTTGGACTAAAAATATAGGAGGCTGCCGTTTTCAGATGACCATTTTTAAAGAGAACCAGTTTACTTACAACCCATTTACACTGATATGTCCGTGACAGATGCATGTAGTATATTTCTTCCAAGCTGATACAAAATTGTTACCTTTAGGATATAAAAATGTCATCCTTCATATCACAGCCTTGTTAAGTCATCGGGCGAAGATTTTTCCTACAGAGATTATGGCGCAATGATGTTACAATAATTTATACTAGTATATAAAATAGTAACCAGCTGTGCTCATATATACCTTATTTCTACCAGCTGTGCTCATACGACAAGTTCTCATGTCATGACCCTTTTCTGCACAAACACTGCATGTCCTTGTTCTTGTTTGACTTTGTTCTTGTGAGACTTGTATTCCAGACAGAATCCTTGACGCCACTCGTGGTCGGCCTTTAGTTCTAGCTTTTGCAGGATCATGCATAATGACATCATTTACTCACACTTCTTGTTTGATAGGTGCACTGGACCCCACCTGTGATCTTGGCTCTCCAGAAGCAGTTTGCGCTTTATTAGTCATATTATGCTGGTCCAAAAAACTGTTTGCCCACCCAAAGACGACATCAAACAGAAGGGGATCTCTTGTTACCGCCTCCACGACTTTATCGAATGATGAACGAAGTCTCCAGGCTTGAAGTGGAGTAATTTGAGTTAGACGCACTCCGTGTACTGTGCTAGTCGACGAGGCCCCAAGACTCATGATGCTATGTCTTGCATTTAGAGTCCACCTGGGTAAAATATATCTCTCAGGGATGGCTTGCATATCATACTTTTGCTTCATCATATATAAAATTTGCGTGCATAGCAAACCTTCAGTCACCGCCCTTGCACACGTACACCTGAACATTCCCTTAGATATATTGCATTGAACATTATGCACGTAGCTCTTTCCATCAATCCGCATAGTTACTCTATACGTGCTCGTGTCCCCATCCGTGCTCACCCTTTCGTGCCGACAGTATAAAGTATTTTTGAAACGATTTTGAAAAATGGAAAATATGTTTCTAGTATATACCTTTGCGGCATGAACCTCTAACTCATGCATGCCGCTAAATTCTGGTTTGTTCCGCATACAAAAAGTATCTTCTCTCTCCTCTTTGTCTCGCTGAAATTTTACGGCTTTATCATATTGATCAATGAACTCGTATAATGGAGTCATACAGTTTACGTATCCATCAAAATACGCGTTCATGCTTTCACTCCTTTGGCTGGACGCCATGCCTACACACAAAACAAGAAATGAATACCATGTGCTGAGTTTATTTTGATCATATATTTTTACACCAATCTCTATCGTATTAACATTCATACCCGCAAAGAAAGTATCCAGTAGGTACGCCTTAATCCAATGCTGTGCTTTCTCATGCATCGTATGCAACCACTTCCAGGCTTTCATTTCATTTTTTTGTTTTTCTGTCAATGGCTCCTGAAATTCCGTTTGGTACTTCTCCATTAAGATGCACCAACAATTCTCAGCTTCTTCAACATTTTGACTGTTCTTACACCAGTTTGCATAGTCTTCTTCAAATTCAGGGTTATAAGAAGACCGCAATGAACGTAGATGCTCATATTCGTGCAGACTGATATGCCATATGCAATACCTGTGTTTTGTATTTGGAAAAACTCTTTTGATTGCATTGCATATTGCCGGGTCTTGATCGGTGATGATAGCTCCTGGTGCTTTATCCCACATACATGTTAACCACTGTCCGAATAACCAAACAAAGGTTTCTTCCTTCTCATCAGCAAGAAGAGCACATCCAAATAAAATAGACTGTTTATGATGATTGACACATGTAAAAGGTGCAAAAGGCAACATGAATCTATTTGTCTTATAAGTGACATCAAACACAACAACATCTCCAAACTGGCTGTATGATGTCCTCGCCCTTCCATCAGCCCAAAATATACTCCTGCATACATTCTCTTCATCATGCTCAATAGCATAATAGAACTGAGAGTCTGTAGCTTGTCTTTTAATAAATTGTTCTATTACTCTAATGCATTCCTTCCCAATGTTGTTCTTTCTTTCTACTCTCCCATGATCAATGCATTGTTGCGTAGTAATATTGACATTACTACTACTCGTGGCATTTAGAATCCTTGCAATCTTTACAGGTCCTACTCCACAACCATGCATCTGATCAACTAAATTCCTACATGTTCCGTCCATCTGCGATCTTTTATGTGACCGTAGCATCTGGATCTTCGCTGGGCTTTTTATCAACTCATGATTATGATCATCATTAAAGGAGTTTATCCGCCATACTCCTCCGGTGATTTTATGAACTGTCATTCGAGCCATACAGCCTTCTCTCTCGTTTTTCCTTCGATTAACGTCCCTCCCTATCTCCCTCTTATCTTTTAAGCTTTTATACCCTTCTTTGTTGCATGTATACTTCCTCCTCGTGGTATTGCCATCTTTTCCCTTTCCCGTAGATCCCTTTCGGGTTGCAAAACCTTTCATTGCTGCATATGTATTATAAAATTGATACGCATCTTCTTCTGTTTGAAATGTCATTCCAACATGTGGGCTGCCTTTTTCATTATCACTATGCCTATCCTCTTGATATACGCTGTTTGCACTGTCATTTTCAGCTTCAATCTCATTTGGCATCTCCTGATCATGCACATAGGGTTCACTCTCTTCGATTTTCATTTTCTACATTAGAAACAAGTAAAAATATCAGTAATATTGCCGCAGCATGACTGCTATACATGTCTATCCAAGTATCAGTCGATCATCATCAGCATGTTAGTTGAAACCACACTACTATTACTAATCATGTTAAAACCTTGCGTATTATATCTATTCTTTTTCAATCTGATCTAATTGTTACGATCATATTTGATGACCGGATCAAATCCATCAAAAAATCAAACATATCAACCGTTTTGCGCGGTGGGCAATATTATGTATGCCATTCGCTCCATATTGTTGTGCTATATGAGCTGCTTCGGGAAGTTTTGATGGACATCTCATATTGCTCAACGTGCACAACGGGTGCGATGGTTGAAGGGTTGTGCGCGGAGAGTAATTTCCATCGTAACACTTCGCTAGTTTGGAAATTACTCACCGCGCAAAACGGGACAAAAATTTAGCCCGTTGTGCGCGGAGAGGAATTTCCAGGCTAATCGTCCAACGGTTGGAAATTACTCCCCGCGCAAAACCCTTCAAAAATTTATCCCGTTGTTTGCGTTGAGCAATATGAGATGTCCAACAAATTAGGGATGGCGATCCTTACCTCGATGGAGGAGAGTAACAGGGGAATCAACGAGAGTGTGATGGCCTGGATTTGGGGGCGATCTTAGGCGTGGGCTGTTGAAATCGAAGACCTTGTGCAAAACTGGGGATCTACTCCAGCTTCTGCGTTTTGCGCCGGAGTGAGCAAAAGAATTGGTGGCGATTGCTCCAGCTTCTGCGTTTTGCACCGGAGTGAGCAAAAGAATTGGTGGCGATTGCGAGTGATTCTACGTTTTGCGCGGGAATGAGCAAAAGAATTGGTGGCGATTGTATTTTAGTACAAAAGGGGTTAAAGGTAATTTAGTACAGAGGCGCGTTAAAAAGAGCTTAAAGGGCGTTTTGGTAATTGCACAAAAAGGTCAGATATTACCATGATCGCTGATCGGATCGGACGGTCAGGAGGGGTCGAGCGCAGGAATCCCATCTGAGCACGAGCTCAGGCGCATTTTACCCTATATATATATATATATATATATATTGGAGAATATGCTTTGCATCATTATTGATATAACTGAAAAGTACAAGACACTCACAGTTGGAAGAAGGATGTCAGTAATGTGAGTAGAGGCACAGGCGCCAACATCCCAGCAAATACTAACACCATCCGCTACCCGTAGGTCAAAAGGAAAGAAAAATACAAGATAGGGTCAGCCTAGCCTAGGAGCCCCCCATTTACAGGGGGAGCGTCGTCACCCTGATCCCATCCAACATGTCGCAGAGCAATTCTAACATCATCAGCAATGTTGTCAAACAGGAGAGTCTGCATCAGACTGGTGCCCTCAAATATTCTCCTATTTCTCTCCCTCCATATGTGCCATATCATCACAGCTAGGACAGTTCTGACAAGCTTACCTATGTTGTCCTTCTTATGAAAAAGGGTCAGGATCAAATCGCCTATTCCAGCCAGGGTAGATGGCAAGGTAGAAGTGATCCCAAGCTTAAGGAAACTCCTGCAAAGGATATATTTAGTATAGCTGCATTCAAAGAATATATGATCCCTATCTTCATGAATATTATCAGTACATAAAACACAGAAAGGTGAAGTAGGCACTCCCCATTTCACGAGCTTATCACGGGTGAGAAGCTTCCCGTGAAAAGCTTGCAGTAAAGTGATTGCCATCTTGGGAATATGCCCCTGAAACCACACCACCTTGTAGTATGGGAAGAGAGGTTTAATAACACGGGAACCATCCCAAGCACTGCGAAGAGATGGAGATTTAGAAACCCAGGACCTAGAGTCACTGCCAGTAGACAAAAAACCGAGTTGATAATATGTCGGACAGCAGAAAGGGAATTGCTCTCCACCCAACTACATCAGACCAATAATCACTGACCATGTACCTCTCTTCCCCTTCAGGAACCTCATAAGAATCACCAAGAATACCACAAGGGAGCCAATTATCATACCAAAAGAGTGTGGAGGAACCATCTCTAACGTTACGCTTTGTAAGCTTTTTAGTGAATTCCCGACAATGGAGAATGAACTTCCAGGTTCCAGATTGCATGGGATGAGACTTAGCCAGAAATAAACCCGAATTGTTCAAATAATGATTCCTCATGAAAGAAGCCCAGATACCGCTATGCGTGAGCATGCGCCAAGTCAGCTTGATACCATGGGCGTTATTAAGCTCATGTAAGCTTCTAACACCCACACCACCCTCTTGTTTGGGGACACACATATCATTCCAAGCCCAAAGATGGTTATTCCCCCAGATAAACTTTCTGCACATGGAAGTAAGAGATCGGATAACAGATTTAGGGAACCGGAAAGCTTGCATCCAAAAACCCACCATGCCGTATATAACAGACTTGACAAGTTCTATGCGACCAGCAATGGATAGAAGCGAGGAAGACCAACCGTGAAGTCTGTTCTTGCATTTGTCAATCAGACGGCCATACATTGCGGCATTGGGATACTTAGTAGAGAGAGGGAGCCCCAAATACGTAGAAAGATATTGCACACGACGAATGCCCAAGATATCAGCAAGACTGCCAGGCCCCCTAGTGCCCTTACTGAAAATACCCGCACTTTTAGTCCAGTTAACCTCAAGGCCAGAGAAGGATTTGAAAGTAGAGAGCAGATCTCTTAGACCCTCAAAAGATTTAACATTAGCTTTACAGAAAACCAGTAAATCATCAGCGAAGAGAAGATGAGTGACAGCTCCCATTCTGTTCATAGGCATAATGTTGCGAGAGATATTAGCCTTGGCCATGAGCAAGGAAAAAGCCTCCATAACAATCACAAACAGGTATAGAGATAAGGGATCTCCCTGTCTCAGCCCCCTATTAGACTGGAACATACCACAAGGGGAACCATTTATCATAACAGAAAAGGTTGGGGTGGAGATACATTCACATATCCAACCAATGAACGTGTGTCTGAACCCCATCCTATGCAGCATATAATAAACGTATTCTCTGTTTACACTGTCGAACGCTTTGCGAAGGTCCAATTTAAGACAAGCCCGGCTTCCCATAGGATTATTGAAACCCCTAATATGCTCGTGGGCAAGCAGTGCACAATCAACAAGTAAACGATCCTGAAGGAAGGCAGCTTGATTTGGAGAAATAAGCTCAAGAACAGCTTTACTCAGACGATTGCAGAGAATTTTGCTTATAACCTTGTAAATAATATTGCAACATGATATCGGCCTATAGTCCCTAAGCCCAGAAGCATTGGAACTTTTGGGTATGAGCGTAAGAAAAGTATGGTTAATCTGCCGAAATAATTTCCCAGACTTGAAGAAATTAATCACAGCTAAGGTGACATCCTCTCCAATGCAATCCCGAGAGTTTTGATAAAAGAAACCATTGAACCCATCAGGACCAGGGGCCTTATCAGCCCGTATCTGAAAGACGGCTTTCTTAACATCTTCAGCATTGACCGGTTTTTCAACCCAATGAGCAGCATCATTAGTGAGAACCCGTTTAGTGGTAAGACAAGGAAAGACCCTCCAATAGTCATTTTGATTATATAAGCCAGAATAGAACACAGGAGCCTCAGCTTTGAGGAGATCAATAGTATTATTGTGCGAGCCATCAGTGGCAATAAGGTGCCCAAGATTATTATGGCTTTGTCTAGACTTCATGGCGGTATAAAAGAACCGAGAATTACGGTCTCCAAGATGTAACCAATCTTGTCTACTTTTCTGCTTAAGATTGGATTCTTCAATATCCAAAGCCTCAGCAAGCAGGATAATGAGAGATTGCTCTCTCTTTTGTAATTTCGGGCATATGGGAAGGGATGGATTATTTTGAATATCCATAAGCTCAGCACGAGTTTTACTCACATCATTTGCTTCTCTAAAAGCCGCACCAAAATTTTTCAAACCCATTTTCAGATTTTTCAGCTTCTCAGACAATCGTATCATGGGGAGCCTTTGACCCTGATGTGCCAATGTTCCTTAAGAATATCAAGATATTCAGGGCTACGAGTCCAAGCATTAAAAAATTTGAATGGCTTGGGGTCAGAACATCCTGGCCGATGAAAGTGAACAATGAGGATGGAGTGATCACTAGTACCACCAGCAATGTATTCACAATAAGAGGAAGTGAGGACACCCATCCAAATGCTATTGCAAAAAACCCGATCAAGAGTGGCCGAAATACGCTTTTGCCCAATACTGCGATTGGTCCAACTCATGGTGTTACCCACCGTTTTGAGCTCCATGAGAGCACTCGAGTTGATGCAATTATTAAATTCATCCACCATGAAACCATCAATAACTCTGCCTCCTACCTTGTCTATGGCATATCTGACACAATTGAAATCGCCTCCAATGATCCAGGGAATGTTATTATAGATATTGGCCTTGGCCACAATCTCTCTCCAAAGTTCTCTACGATCTTGATAGGAATTAGATGCATAGACAATCGTAACCATTGAAGTGAACCCCGCAGTATTCACACATTTTAGCGAGATATGCTGAGCAGATAACCCGTCGATGCTACACTTCCACATATCAGGGTTATACATAATAACAATACGACCGTTGTTATGAGCGGAACGATTGTCAACAGAAATCCAATTCTTGGGGAAGCATTGAAGAATTCTATGGGCATTGGCACCAACCACCTTGGTTTCAAGAAGGCCAACCAGGGAGGGAGTTAATTTCCGTAACTGATCCTTGAGCTCTCTACGTCTAGCTACATTGTTGAGCCGTCTCGTGTTCCAAATGAGCACTGTCATTGAGTGGAATGGAGGGGAAGTTCAACATCCTTATTTATTCTAGAGCTTTTGCGAGTACCCTTATAGGAGACTGCATCCCCTTTGCTCTTTTGATTCTTACGTTCTTTACTTTTAAGTTTCAGCTCGGCTTGCTCCTCATGCCATGCTTCATTAGCTATAGTCATTTCAAGGGGTTCGTTATCAGAGCTAATGTTATCATAGGAATCCTCAAGTAGTGAGGCTCCTAAACGAGGATTGCTGCTCGCCCTTAGGATGTTGAAAGGGTTGTGGTCTGATGACCGTGTGCAGATGACCGACGTGGTCGATGAGGGCCTGGCTAGAACCGTGCGCCCCGGGACCAACTCCAACTCCGAACACCTCGATCCCTCCCCCCCCCAATTTATTGAAATTGAGGTAAGTCTTCCTACAGGGAGCATCATCTCCCTCCGTAAAGCTAGTCGCAGCTAGCACAACTCTATTATCAATCACCACACTCTGACGGCCCACACCCGCCATGCTGTCCCCTTGTCGATGCTTCCCGCTGATACAATCAAAATAGATGGGGCTTCCCGCAGCTTCCGTCCCCTTGTCTCTAGCTCCCTGTTGAAGGCAGATATCACCCGTAGCAGCTTCAGTAATCCCACTGATACAATCTCCCGTAATCTTCACTTGCTTTGCAATACCACCTGCATTCTTAGCATTAACCATCTCCCTTTGAGCTTTTTTACAAATTCTTACAAGTTTATACACATGAACCATTCCCAACAGATAGCTCCCTCCAAAGCTACCGCCATCGACCTCTTGAGCATGCTGAGTATTTTTTAGGATGTCCGCTGCACTCCCCCTGCCATCACCGACAACAATCCCCCTATTGCTAGACGCAGCTAGCTCATGACATTTCTTAGACGGCCTAGTCGCAGCTAGCCAAGGATTACACCCATCATTGTCAACCTTACTAACAACATTCTTCCTAGTGTCCCTTATCTCCCCCCATATGCTGACCCCATTACAATCATCAATTACAGTACATGGAGATCGCAGATAGCTAGACACAGCTAGCAAGCTTCCCTCACCTTTCTTACATCCCCTATCATTCAACCCCCCTCTAATCATATCGGCAGCATCTACCACATCACCCTGCCTGTTACACTCCCTTATAGGCCCCAAAGAAACACCATCAGCCCCTACTATTACATCAACAACTCCTCCCGAGTCCTGCTTATTACAAACCCCTACGGGTCCCGAAGGCACAGCGCCATCAACATTCCCATGCCCCCCACCATTGCTGGGGCTACATTCCATATTAACATACACAGCACTACTATCCGTGCTATTCGAATTCATATTCCCCGCCCCCTCCCGCCCAGAAGAGGATAGAGAAGAAGGAACATTATCAAGCTTAGGTTTGGGATTACCATTCAGGGAGCCAACAACTTCCTTTGGACCACCCGTAATAGAGTATTGATGGCCAAAACATTTGCATTTGCTGCATCGCGGAGGCTTCCCTTCATACCTCACCGCCACCTCGAAGCTCTCTCCATCCTCCGTCTTGGCTACAACCATCAGGGGAAGCTCCTCAGCTGCTGAGACCTCCACCAAACACCTGGCCTATGTCATTCGCTCCAGAGTTGCCGTAGCCCTGTCCAAGCAAATAGGGGAGCCAACGACACTAGCGATAACATTGAGAATGCTGAGGGACCAGAATTTTAATGGCAGATTAGGGAACTGGACCCAAATTGGAACGGTGGAGAGCATATCGTGATCAAAGCACAGATCCGGCGCCCATCGCTGAAGCACGACCAGTCGCCCGTCGAACATCCAGGGTCCCCCAAACAACACCCCGTCGCAGTCGACTTTCTCCTTGAAGCGAAAGAAAAAGAACCCGTTCTCTCTAGAGAAGATGGTCATCCCCTGCTTCTTCCATGATCGCAGAGCCCAAGCTTTCATCTGCCCGTAGAAGGGAATATCGCCGAGCACATACGCCACCAAAGTATTCTCCCAATTGCTAGCCGCTTCATCAATCGCATCTTGAGAAAGCAACGCATACGCCTCTCCAGCATCATCAACAATCGGTAGGACATCAATCCAAAGAATCAGCAATCTTCCTTCTGTTTGAGCACACATCAATCCAGGAAAGCTTAGGAGCAAGGGGATTGATCTTGATGTTGATGGCCGGCCTCATCATCCTTCTTTCAAGCGTTTTGCTCGCACCAGTCTTCGAGGGGTCATGAGTCTGGACTTGAGATCTGGAGTCGGGCCTAGCCTCCCTCCCTTTTCTATTGACGACTCGCCATCCCCCAGCATCCTCGGAACTCTTTGGCACTCCCTCAGAGGTAGTCATAGCCGAGGCGAACCAAAAGAATAGGTCAGATCTAAACAAGAACTCAGTAGATAGAGCGAGGTGAAGAATCTCACCGCCGGATCAAGAACTCCACCTGAGTTCTTGATCCGTCCAAGGAAGAGCAGCCTTATCGCACACCAGGTCAGGCAGTTCCCGACGAGAGCTCCAACACCAAGAACACTGGACCAAGAACTCCTCCCGAGTTCTTGATCCGACCGCAAGAAGATCAGCAAGAAGACAAAGTCGCCGGATCCGCCCTCAGATCCGCCAGCACACCTTGCCTGCTAAGTAGATCTGAAGAGAATCGATCCAGATCTAAAGCCTCGCCTCGACAATTCCGATCGAGATCCAGATCCAGAGACAAAGGAGCTTCAGATCCAAAACGAAGACACCACCTCTCACCGGACAACTCCCGTCGCTCCCTCAGATCCGCCGGAGTTACGTCGATCCGACCACCGCCAGGCCAGCCGCGGGGCTGGCCGGCCTCGGATGCCGTCAGCGAAGAGCTCGAATCGCCGGAGCTTCTCACTCTAAAAAAGAGAGAGTGTGTGTTTTTTCGTTTATTATATATATATAATTGGATGGAGGAGGGCAGCACAGGCAATTCTGGCGATCCAGGAGGATCAGGCAGCGCTACACAGAGTGCTCTCAATGGAGTTGGATTGGGCGGCAGCTGTGTTGAAGATGTCAATGGGAAATCGAGTCAAGGTTTAGATTTGAGTAACCCTGGAGGCAATGGATCTGGGAAATTAGCCAACCCTAATACAATGGAGGCCAATAATCAAGCTGATCTGCGGGGTGGGGGAGAATGGAGAACTGTAAACCGAAGAGGGAAGGGGAAGGAGAGATTTGTGTTTGGTGGAGGAGGGAACTACAATAGGTTCGATGCACAACGATTGGGGGGGAGTAAATACCCTAGTATAGCTCGTCCCAAGGGACGTCAAAGTAATGGTTACAGGCGACCGGATCTACCCAACAATGGCCAGAGTGGTGTTCAAACCCTTGACGCCCAGAGGGTATTTGACAAAATTCCTATTAGACCGAATATTCTTCTTTACTTTAACACTGCTGGGCCAAAGCGCTCTTGGTCTGATGTCTGTTCCAATAGGAGATCATACGATGACTCCCTATCCATGTCTTTCGTACCCCCTGTGACTAAGGAGAATGGAGATAGGGTGGGTAGGGTTGTGGCATCTATGCTAGAGAAGGGTGCGGAGCATTGGAAAAACACATTGGTATGGTATGTCCTCGGGGATGTCCCATATCACGGACAACTCTGTGCTTGGGTAGACCGGTTGTGGAAGTTGAAAAAGGGGGTTCAGATTTATAGTCGAGAGAAGGGGTTCTTTTACTTTAGGTTTGATTGCCCGGAGGAGTGTGAGCGAGTACTCTATGGTGGGCCATGGCTATTCGACAGGAGATTGACTGTTCTACAAAGATGGAGTCCTACTTTTAGGCAAGACAAGGACATGCTTTCCACGGTTCCGGTCTGGATCCAATTCCATGGGCTACCCTTAGGCATGTGGACTAAGAATATCTTAAACGTAAATTCTTCAGTGATTGGCACCCCTCTTTGTCTAGACAGAGCAACGACAAGACTAGATTGATTATCATATGCTAGATGCCTTGTTGAAGTTGACGCTCAGAACCCTCTCCCAAAATCTGTGGGTCTTGAGTTGGATGATGGGTCCATCATTACCATTGATACTAAATATGAGGGAGAACCACCAAGGTGTAGCAAATGCATCTGTTTTGGCCATTCTGATGATCTATGCCCAGATCAACCAAAGCTCCCTTCGATCCAAACTATTGACAATCATTGTTCTGGCAATAACCTAACTGGTGAGACGATTCAGGTTTCAGACACACCCTCAGATATATCACAGCCTGTTCAAGAACAACTTGATGGTTCGATTAATCATGCAGCTGGCTCTTTTGAAGTGTTGGCTGCTAAAATACCAATCATGCATGTAATCAGGGAGATGGAACTGTCGGGTGAATCAATTACTGAAGAGCTGGAAGTAACATTATCTGAAGTTCAGGGAGATGTACCTGCCAACACTAGCCCTTTCAATGATGACAGCCTACGGATAGTCCTCAAATTGATCTGGATAATTGCTATTCACACCGATTTTTCGGTGTGGGGAGTTGACAGGTTCCCAAAATTGGAAAATAATTTCAAATCAAATTTAACATCACTCTCTCTCTCTCTCACGCTTTCCTTCTTTATTTAGAAAAGTGTCACCTCCTTGCACCGAAGGTAGGAGGTGTACGTAGTCGGTCTCTTGATCTGACTCATGGGAATGTAGGACGAAATGCTGTGAACCTGGATGAAGTTAATATGCATGTGGACCCGGCCGCCAACAATGCTAGTAGGGAGCGAAACAATATTGAAGATGCCAGTCATGTAACTGAGGCTACATTGATGGACAAAATACCTGATAAGCTTACTATAGTCAATCCAGATTAGGAACAAGATCATAATTTAGTGTCCTGTGAAGCTACTGCACATGTACTAGAGGGGGGGTGAATAGTACTTTAAAATAATCAAGATAGTTATTCCTAATTATTGTGCAAGAAACAAACGACAATGCGAAATAAACAATAATCAACAAGAATTATCAAACGGAAACAAAGCATGTAACGGGTTCGGATCCACCCAAGTCTCCCCGACTTGTTCCCGGTGATCCTACGTCCCAACCACCCGGATCCCCTCTGGATACTTGAGTTAGAAACCCTAACTCAAGATTTCCACTAACCCACTTGCGGAAACCCACAAGTGCAATCGACCTAGAATCGATGTCCATGAATCCCACAACCTGGTATCACGCAAACTCTCACAACAGAGAGTATACAACAATTCAATATTAAATGAAATGAAAATGCTTACCACAAAATCCTATGCCTTGAGTATACTTACCAAATTAGGGCAAAGATGGATTTTGGGGAAGAAGATGTCACCAAACCCTAGCTTCAAGAAGATGACCAGTAATGGAAGCCTAGGGTGGAGTTGATGACCTAGAATCAAGCTCTTGGCTTGAGAAGCTCACAATGGAGAGAATCTCTCTTGAGGAATTAGGGCTCAAGGTGTTGAGGGAGAGATTCTTGTGAGGGAGAGAGAGCTTTAAAATAGCTTGGGAGAGCTCTTCTCTTAGGTCTGAAATTGCTTGGAAATAGGACCTCTAACCTTGCCAGAAACGAATCAAGTTTGTATTTATAGAGGCAGGAATAATCGTGTTGGAAAAGATCCCAACGGCTCTATTCTGAACCAGACTAGTAGGTCAAATAAGGATCACTGACCAACTAGTTCATCAACTAGTCGTTCGGTGATTCAACGTAGACCGACTAACGGTTGAACAGCCAAAAGGTCGAAGTACAGGAGATGACAACTAGTCGGTCTAAGAAGACTTGCCGACCGACTAGTTTCACCACTAGTCGGTCGGTGAATGCTCTTTGACCGACTAATAGTCGAAATAGAATGGGCTGACTTCAAAATGACTTAGTCGGTTTAAGAACAAATTCTGACCGACTAGTTTCTCAACTAGTCGGTCGACAAACGTTCTTTGACCGACTAACTCGAAACATTAGCTCAGGCTGTACAGAGGCAATGATAACTAGTCGGTTTGAGAAGGATTCCTAACCGACTAGATCGTCATCTAGTCGGTCGGTGAACCGTCTTTGACCGACTAATTGATCAACAGGGAATGAGCTGAATTGAGCAAGGCATCTAGTCAGTTCATGAAGAGTTGCCGACCGACTAGATCGTCATCTAGTCAGTTGGTGCTTCTACTTGAACCAACTAACATGCACTAGAAGCTGAGGGAAGAAGCGATAGGCTTCGGGAAAGTTTCTAATGGCTTCTATGATAATCCTAGCTCTAAGATATGAGCGAAAAGAAGATAATAATGTAAGTCCTGCTCAAGGCTTAACATTCTAATCTATGAAGCTAGAAGACAATAAATAATACATGACGAACCGTCTTCAAAGCTTCAATCTTCACTCTCGATTTCAATCATACTCATTGAGCTTCAACGAAGCTTCAGGCACACGATCACGCGTATTGAGAAGTCTTGAGACGTCTCTTTTGATGTTCCAAGTATTTTGACGACGATTTCCATAACTGCGCTCACAAACAGTTAGTACGAGATATTTATGTTTGCTCATCATCCAAAACCAAATCTGGGGAATCAATACTCAACATTCTCCCCCTTTTTGGTGATGACAAACCAACATAAATAATAATCAATAATAATGATTCAAAAGAAATTTACTTACTCCCCCTGCATTGATGGCATGTTAGTTCCGTATTCAATAATATTCATACGCATCAAGCAGACGAGGGAAATATAAAATATGAATCCTATTATTGCAATTTAGGATTCTAAATCCATTTTATATCTTAACTCCCCCTGAATCTAACATATCAACTTAGATTCATGGTAAATTGCTTTGATATCAATTAGCACATTGTCATTATTAATTCTCTCCCCCTTTGGCATTAGCAAAAAGAGCAGGAGGAGATCAACGACAAGATTTCAATGGCTAAGAAATTAGAGCAAGAGAGTCTAAGAAGACGACCACGGTCCAAATAACACCAAAGTAAAATACCAAATGTAAAATACCGAAGAAAATCAAAGCGTGCCAATCATGACCATAGTCGAAAATCGAAAAATGAAATCATCAAGCCATAGGCAAAAATCGAAATACGAAATCATTAAACCATAGGCGAAAATCGAAAAACGAAATCATCAAGCCATAGGCGAAAAACGAAAAACGAAATCATCAAGCCATATGCGAAAATCAAAATACGAAATCATCAAAACTCAAATCAATTTTACGTATTGAGTTTTGGAACATACTCTCCAATATCAACATTCGTAGTTAAATAGTGCATAGAAAACAATTCTATGATTTCATAGAAAGAATTTCTATTTAACCAAGTTAATCGTTGAGCGACGAAATCAACATCAGAGACAAAAATCCAATGAATACCAAATGTATCAATTTTACTCCAAAAGTAATATGCAAAAGTGTTATGCCAAACATAGATAGAACATCATAAATCTATGGCATACACAATTCTAACATACACATTGAAACAAAATGATACCAATGTAAATATTCTAATAATGCATGCATTCAACCTATATGGATACTAAATGTATATTAAATGTAAGAAGATACTTACAACATTAAGCTCCCCCTACTTTGGTGCATCACTTAAGCACCATCAACTCCATTTGAATGAAAAACTTTACAAATCAATGAGTTGGTAGGGTTGGTATCCCATGGTGGATTTAACCTAGAGAATATCATTTTGGTATCCAAAAATCTTTTTGGATCCTATGGGTTAGGCAATAAATTTTGTGAACTAAATTCAAATTAACATGCACATTCATGATTAATATGCAAATAAAAAATAAACCAATTCTTACCACAATTGCGTTGGTACCCATAAAATGAAATTAAACTTATGGTACCAAACAATGAAGGGTCAAAGGAAACTAACCCTTCGGAAACCAAGTCCACGAGGACCGTGATTTCCCAACATAATCATCATTCAGAATAATATCATTAATAAATGATTGCACATACATATTCTTAGCATGCATGCTTGTGTTCTTCGGACCCCAAATAGTGTATGTCTTGGGAGTCCTAATCCTATTGGAAACATGCATACGTTGTTGATTTCTATGTGATGCATGTCGTGGGTAAGCATATGCCATATGATGCAAAGGTGCATGATGATAATTATTCATATGAGAATGTGAATGAACATATGCATGTGGTGGAACACGTGCATGAGTGTGTCTCACATGGTGTGCACGTGCTCGTGGATGCGGAGCATAAAAATCATCATATGTGCTAACATGTGGAGTAGGATGTGCGTTCCTACGTGGCATGGTATACATGAAAGCATGACCCTTCTTTCGAGGTCCACCCGAAGTGGGTTTCTTTCCAAATGGGGGTGTGTACCTAGCGGAAGCACCATTGGTAGAAGAACTACCCATGGGGTGTTTACTCCCACTAGTCGAGGCATCGGAAGTTGGTCTAGCAAAGGTGCCGGACAATTTGGATGAATCTCCCATCTTATACCCCAAACCAATGTGATGATTGGCTGGAGGTAAGTCATTTAGGATATTATCCAAATGGCCCTTACCCTTATTGAATTCATGAATTCGGCCTAATGTGCACTCATACTTCTTGGTGAGAGAATGCATCGAAACATCCAAGGTGGACACTTGCGATGTGAGTGCACAAACACGTGACTTGAGATTCTTATTCTCAATACTCAAAGTTGAGTTTTGAGACGTCAAATCCGCTATCACATGTTCATCCGAATCCTCGATATGAACATGCTCAAGTTAAGAGTTGAGATGTTCAATCTCATTTCTCAACCCTTCAAAAACGGTGTCGTTGTTGACGATGATAGGTTTAGGCGAGGTTTTAAGACTATCTAGCTCATTTTTAGTCTTAATAAATCTAGTAGCCAAATTAGAAAACTTATTCCAAAATTGTTCGTTGGCTAATCTAAGTTCATCTATAGTTACCTCATCGCCTTCATCCTTGCTTCCATCCTCGCTTTCATCGGAGGAAGTCTCTTGATCACACTCCTCTTTTCCCATGAAGCACGTGTGTGCTTTCTCCACTCTTTCATCATCCGATTCTCCACTTGAGGAGTCAGAGTCGGTGAAGGTGCCTACAAGTCCTTTCTTGTGCCTTCTCGACTTGTCGTGCTTGGATGCCTTCCACTTCTCCTTGTGTTTGTTTAGAGGACAATCCAGCTTGATATGTCCTGGCTTGTTGCATTTATAACACACGGGAGAGGAGACATTAGTTGAAACAAATTTAGATTTACTCTTTAACTTACCTTGTCGGAAGAATCGGTTGAACTTCTTTGCCAAATCGGCCAAAGCTTCCATGTCCAACTCTTCTTCCGATTCTTCATCATCGGTAGATGGAGCCGCCTTGTATGCAATCGCCTTTTTCTTTGGCTCGTCTTGCTTCAAGTACGCCTTCATCTTCTCCTTCATCTTGATCTTACTTTCCTTGCGTACCTCGTAAGACAACAAGGTACCCATTAATTGAACCACGGTATATTTATTCATATAGTTACCTTCCTCGATGGCGAAGGTACGCTTTTCCCAACAAGAAGGAAGTCCGTCAATATTCTTTGCGACTTTCTCCTTTTGGGAGTAGGTCTTCCCAAGAGCTTCCAATTCGTTGGATATGTCCACGAAGCGCGCATAGTAGTCCTTCATAGTTTCACCATGTTCCATGTGAAACAACTCAAATTATTTGTTAGCGACAACGAGTTTAGAATCTTTTACCGTACTCGTTCCTTCGTGCAAGATGAGGAGTTGGTTCCATACTTGATATGCACTCTTACATGTGCATATCTTGTTGAAGTCTTCGGGCTCCAACGCACATTGCAAGGCATTCATGGCCTTGGCATTGCTTACCTCCGCGGCGACCTCCGCGGGAGTCCACTTCGCGAAATCTTGTTCTTCGGGCTCGACATACTCCGTCATCGTGGCTCTTCATAGTGAAGCGCTCTGGAGGAAGGTTTCCATCCGACATTTCCAGTACCCATAGTTGGTACCGTTGAAGTGAGGAGGCTTGACAGAGGATTGTCCTTCCATAACTGAAGAAGATCCTTGACGATCCTTGAAGACGTTGTAGTTGTTGCTCGTCATAGCTTTGAACTTGTAGATTTAACCTTGGCTCTGATACCAATTGTAGTGCCCTGTGAAGCTACTGCACATGTACTAGAGGGGGGTGAATAGTACTTTAAAATAATTAAGATAGTTATTCCTAATTATTGTGTAAGAAACAAATGACAATGTGGAATAAACAACAATCAACAAGAATTATCAAACGCAAACAAAGCATGTAACGGGTTCGGATCCACCCAAGTCTCCCCGACTTGTTCCCGGTGATCCTACGTCTCAACCACCCGGATCCCCTCCGGATACTTGAGTTAGAAACCCTAACTCAAGATTTCCACTAACCCACTTGCGGAAACCCATAAGTGCAATCGACCTAGAATCGATGTCCGTGAATCCCACAACCCGGGATCACGCAAACTCTCACAACCGAGAGTATACAACAATTCAATATTAAATGAAATGAAAATGCTTACCACAAAATCCTATGCCTTGAGTATACTTACCAAATTAGGGCAAAGATGGATTTTGGGGAAGAAGATGTCACCAAACCCTAGCTTCAAGAAGATGACCAGCAATGGAAGCCTAGGGTGGAGTTGATGACCTAGAATCAAGCTCTTGGATTGAGAAGCTCACAATGGAGAGAATCTCTCTTGAGGAATTAGGGCTCAAGGTGTTGAGGGAGAGATTCTTGTGAGGGAGAGAGAGCTTTGAAATAGCTTGGGAGAGCTCTTCTCTTAGGTCTGAAATTGCTTGGAAATAGGACCTCTAACCTTGACTCAAACGAATCAAGTTTGTATTTATAGAGGCAGGAAAAATCGTGTTGGAAAAGATCCCAACGGCTCTATTCTGAACCAGACTAGTAGGTCAAAGAAGGATCACTGACCGACTAGTTCATCAACTAGTTGGTCGGTGATTCACCGTAGACTGACTAACAGTTGAGCAGCCAAAAGGTCGAAGTACAGGAGATGACAACTAGTCGGTCTAAGAAGACTTGTCGACCGACTAGTTTCACCACTAGTCGGTCGGTGAATGCTCTTTGACCGACTAATAGTCAAAATAGAATGGGCTGACTTCAAAATGACTTAGTCGGTTTAAGAACAAATTCTGACCGACTAGTTTCTCAACTAGTCGGTCGACAAACGTTCTTTGACCGACTAACTCGAAACAGTAGCTCAGGCTGTACAGAGGCAATGATAACTAGTCGGTCTGAGAAGGATTCCTAACCGATTAGATCGTCATCTAGTCGGTCGGTGAACCTTCTTTGACTGACTAATTGATCAACAGGGAATGAGCTGAATTGAGCAAGGCATCTAGTCGGTTCATGAAGAGTTGTCGACCGACTAGATCGTCATCTAGTCGGTTGGTGCTTCTACTTGAACCAACTAACATGCACTAGAAGCCGAGGGAAGAAGCGATAGGCTTCGGGAAAGTTTCTAATGGCTTCTATGATAATCCTAGCTCTAAGATATGAGCGAAAAGAAGATAATAATGTAAGTCCTACTCAAGGCTTAACATTCTAATCTATGAAGCTAGAAGACAATAAATAATACATGACGAACCGTCTTCAAATCTTCAATCTTCACTCTCGACTTCAATCATACTCCTTGAGCTTCAACAAAGCTTCAGGCACACGATCACGCGTATTGAGAAGTCTTAAGACGTCGTTTTTGATGTTCTAAGTATTTTGGCTACGATTTCCATAACTGCGCTCACAAACAGTTAGTACGAGATATTTATGTTTGCTCATCATCCAAAACCAAATCCAGGGAATCAATACTCAACACATAACACATGCGCAAGTAGAGAGAAAGCTACTGAAGCAAATAATGAAGCTGTGAATGTTAAGAAGGCCCAATGTCCAACTGCGTCAACTGGGGGGTTTGAGAAAGAGCTCGCGGATAAAGGATGGGGTCTCGATGAGGCCAAACCAACATCTTAATTAATGTCCACATTTGTCTGGAACACCAGAGGTCTCAACAATTCAGTTAGAAGAAGAGACCTAAGAGAAAGACTTCAGAATCTTAAGCCGTCCATGGTTGTGTTGCTGGAGACGAAGTTGAAAGAGGGGGTAGGGAATTGGAAATCAGGATTTCCTAAAGATTGGTCTTTTGTGGGTAGTTTTTCAGCGGACTCTAATGGGCGTATTCTGATTGCCTGGGATAATCTTGTATGGCCGGTTGCAGTTCAGAACCTCTCAAGACAACATATTACCCTAAGTTGCACTAATGTAGGAGGCTTGTCGTTGGTTATTACATGTGTTTACGCATCAAATCTGATAAGCAAGCATATCCATCTATGGGAACAATTGGTAGCGGATGGTGCAATAGTGGAAGGTAATGCGTGGCTAGTAGGTGGAGTTTTCAATTGTGTCAGATACTCAAGAGAAAAATCTGGCGGGAGACTTTGCGATATGAAGGTATTGGATGAATTCAATGAGTGCCTTAACAAATGTTTGTTACATGACCTCAAAAGCATTGGCCATATCATGAGCTGGAGTAATCGCCGTATGGGCTCAGGCAGAATTTCAGCCCGTCTAGACCGAGTTCTATGCACTGCAAATTTTTTAGATGTTCTCCCAGAAGATTTTGTTGAATACATGGACCCAAGTACTAGTGACCATTCACCCATGCTAGTCCACTTGACAACTAAGGTGATATCACACCCGAAACCTTTCAAGTTCTTTAACATATGGGTTTCTTGTGATGGGTTCCCGGAAGTACTGGATTCGGCGTGGAGGTATCAGGTGGTCGACTCACCTATGCATAGACTGTTTATAAAATTGCGGAACTTGAAGCAGGCTTTAAGGTGCTGGGCGGCCACTCACAAAAATTCTAATTCTATTTCGGAGTGCAGGCTTAAACTGGAGGAAGTGCGAAGCAATCCTATTTTAGCCAGTGACATCTATTTAAAGAAGGAAGAACATGACCTTGCCATCAAGCTACACAGGTTAATCATGGAGGATGAGTCTACATTGAGACAAAAGAGCATACAAATCTGGCTTAATTTGGGCGATAAAAACTCGAAGTTCTTCTACAATGCTATGAAGACTAGACAAAGCCTAAATAATCTAGGGCATCTTGTTGATGCCTCTGGGTCCCATTCCAATGTTTTTGAAGATCTGAGAAACAGTGCTCCCACTTATTATGCTACTCGTTACCATCAATCAAACTATTGGAATGTTTTTCCGAGGCTTGTTACAAAAAAGATTTTAACATCGGAGGCAGCTACTTGGCTTGAGCGTAGAATCTCTAACGATGAAATCAAAGAAGCGATTTTCCAAATAGGGGTGGATAAATCCCATGGCCTAGATGGTTTTAATGGTTTATTCTATCAGCAGAGCTGGAGCATTATAGGTAAAGATATCAATGAAGCTATTCACTCCTTTTTCCGCACTGGCACTCTTATGCACCCCATTAATCATACTAATCTAACTCTGGTGCCTAACAAAACATCAGCCAGTAGTCTGGGGGACTATAGGCCCATAGCTTGCTGTAATGTTGTTTATAAGGCTATTAGTAAAATCATTTGCAATAGGCTCAAGATTGTGGTGCATGAACTTATTTCTCCTAACCAGTCAGCTTTCTTGAAGGGTAAACTACTATCAGATAGAGCTTTACTAGCCCATGAACAAATTCGAGATTTCAACAACCAAATGGGTTCTAGAGCTTGCCTAAAGCTTGATCTTCGCAAGGCGTTTGACAGTCTCAACCGGGAATTTGTGTATTACATCATGCATCGTATGGGATTTAAAATGAAATTTATCTCCAGGATTACTGAGTGTATTTCTACTCCAACTTTCTCTGTTATGGTTAATGGTTCTCCAGTCGGATATTTCGAAGGTAACAGAGGTCTCGGGCAGGGGGGGACCCCCTCTCCCCATATCTTTTTGTTATCACCATGGAGGCATTCTCACTTCTTATTGAAAAGTCCATTACTTCTGGCAAAATCCATCCCATGAGACATTGTGGGGCTATATCACATTTGCTTTTTACAGATGGTCTACTGTTATTTTGCAAGGCGAATAAGCTTTCTTTTACTGGCCTTAAATCCTTGCTTGAAGATTTTGCTAATTTTACTGGATTGGAAATCAATTGGGATAAAATTATTGCCATTTTCAGTAAATGTACTAAAGAGCCAATGGCATTAGCCAATGTGCTAGGGATTAAGGTTGGCACCGCCTTCACCACCTATCTGGGTCTGCCCCTATCTACAAAATATCCAAAATCATCTATGTTCAGGAGACTGATTGACAAATGTAATAAGAGGCTAATGGGATGGACGTCAAGTTTATTATCTAAAGCAGGCCGCATCGAGCTTGTCAGAACAGTCATATATGGCATGATCAATTTCTGGCTACAGGTGTACCGAATGTTCTTCGGATTATTACATCTGCTTGTAGGAAATTCATCTGTGGTTCTTCACGCATATGGGCTTGGAAGGATATCTGCACTCCCAAGAGGGAGGGAGGGGTGGGATTGAGACTGTTAAAGGATATGAATATGGCGGCTGGAGTTAGACTAACTTGGCGGCTGTTATCCACTGAGGGACTCTGGGCAAACTACATGCATTCTAAATACAGAGATATATCCCAATTTTTTTCAGCTAAGGGGGCAGCTACCCACTCTGGTACCTGGAAGTTTATGCTCCAGAGTAGATCTTTTTCTAAACACCTCATTAAGAGGATTGTACGGGACGGCAAATCTACTCTGTTTTGGAAAGACAATTGGCTCCCTTGTGGGCCATTGGCTGGTCCAAAAATGATTATCCCTACTGAGATTATTACCAGGCGGGTCCCTACTGAGATTATTACCAGGCGGGTCAGCGATTATTGGCATGAATCAGGCCGCTGGTCCAATGATCCTGCTATATCACACATTCAGCCGTTACTCCAAAATGTCTCATTATCTTCCGGCGATGATGAGTGGTGCTGGGTGGCTAAGGGGGAATTTTCATTTGCAACCGCCTAGGAGGGGACTCGTCAAAGGCGCCCAGCTTTTGCTTACCATTCTGTGGTATGGTCTAAATGCAATGTCCCAAAAATGATTATTACCTTATTAAGAGCTTTCCTAGGGAAGTTGGCAACTAAAGATGCTTTGAGCAAATGGAACCCTAACATTGAGACCGGTTGTGTGCTTTGTGATGGAGAGGAAGCCGAGACCAGAGATCACCTATTTTTCGAATGTGATTATACTAAATACATTCTTTTGAGAAGCCTTCTTAAATTGGGGGTGACGGACCCTATAGAACCAATTTTGTCTAAAGTTGGAGATTACTTCGTGTCTACATATGGGAAGAATGAGACTATTGATATATTGGCGAGAACTGTTCTATCAGTTGTGGTTTGTCACATCTGGAAGGAAAGGAATAAAAGGGTCTTCGAAGGAATCAAGAGACCAAATATTGTATTGTTTGAAGATATAGCTGCGGTTACTAGAGATATACTGCATCAACTAGACGCCAATACCCAGGAGGCAAAGCAAGCTATGGAAAATTGGGATTTTAGAGATGCTGGTTAGGAGGTCTTGCTAGTACTAGGTCCAAGTTTTGTACTCTTTTTTGGCAGGTAAAGGGTGAGGGAGTTTGTTGGTCGTGGGTGACGGTGCTTGTGCCCTCTCCCCACTCCTTCATCCACCCTCCCTGTGCACTGCCACATGTAAATTTGTACACTTTTGATTTTGATTTTAATAAAGATGCACACTATTCTTCCACACACACACACACACACACACACACACACACACAGATATATGGCAAGTAATCAGTGAAATTTATTAATATCAAAATGTTTTGTACAAATGGGGGGATCACTACATAGCGCCAATAGATAAAAGAGAGAGGGGAGAGGGCACAAGCGCCATCACCCTATACACACTAGTATCTACTATGTCTATGTAACGTTCCAAAATCTAAAGAAAAAAGATCCAAAATAACCAAATGTATATACAATTAGCCAGCATCCAAGAAGCCCCAGTTAGAAAACGCAGTTATATCTGAAGCCTCATCCAGGTCCAGGTCACGCAGCGAGATAGTGACATCTGCCACAATGTCTTCAAATAGTGTGCCGTTCTAATCGCTTGGACTCAAAAATTCGTTTATTCCGTTGCTTCCAAATATGCCATACCATGGACGCTAGGGCCGCCTTTGCCAGCACCCCCACCGGGTCTGATTTTTTATATCTAGATAAGATCAAGTCACAGACAGTAGACAGGCTAGTAGGAATATTCCCCGTGTACCCAAGTTTGAGCAAGAATCTAGCAAGTATATATTGGGAGTAATCACATTCAAAGAAGATATGTGACCCACTCTCCTGAATTTCATCTTCACAAAGAACGCAATTCTGGTCTGAGATAATTCCCCACCTGTAGAGAAGATCCCTAGTAGGCAACTTACCTTGTATAGCTCGAAGGAGAGATAGGGACATTTTTGGGACATGTTTGCTGTACCAAACAAGCCCATGGTATGCAAAGGACGGCTTCACTTCGCGAGAACCCTCCCAGGACGATCGGTAGGAGCAAACCCACCCCCCCCCCCCCCCGAATGCCAATACCAGCTATCCACCAGATGGCCGAGTTTAATGTTCTGTAGGTGCGGCAATAGGGCTTGGATGTCAGTTGAGTTGCGCTAGGAACCCAAGTGCCAATAGTCACTGACCCGGATTGAATCCGCCCCAGGCGGCGGAGGTTGGAGGAGATGCAATGGCCCTAGGGGTGCCAGTTGTCGAACCAGAACAAGGTTGTTGTCCCGTCACCAACTGATCGCTTGATCAGATTTTGGGAAAAATTCCGGTGTCTCAACATGTATTTCAGGGTGCCAGAATTGGAAGCTCGCGGATTGGTGCCGAAGAATTTCCTGGAAGCTTGATCATTATGTTTCCTCATGTGACTACCCCATAACCCTTCTGAAGTTAGGAATCTCCAAGTAAGTCGAATTCCGGATGCTGCATTCAAGTCTTTCAGTTGCCTAAGCCCCACGCCTCCTTCCTTCTTCGGAACACAATAATCTTTCCATGGCCAAATATTCAGCTTTCCCCAAATGAATTTTCTGCAAGCCGAATTGATGGATCTAATGACAGTAAAAGGGATGTGGTATGCTTGCATCCAGAAAGCCACCATGCCATAAATGACACTACGGACCAATTCAATTTTACCCATAGTGGAGAGAAGAGAGGATGACCACCCAAGCAATCTCTTCTTGCATTTATCTACCAACCGCTCGTACATAGATGCCCTAGGGTAGTTTGAAGAAAGAGGCAGTCCATGGTAGGTAGAGAAGGAAGTTACCAATTTGATGCCTAGAGCAGCGAACAGGCCTCTAGCATCGCGAACCCCTTTACTGAATATGGCAGAGCTTTTGTTCCAGTTTATCTGAAGACCCGTATATCGATTGAAGTTATGTAATAACTGCTTCAGACCTTCAATATAATGGTGGTTGGCACGGAAAAAAACTAGGAGGTCATCTGCGAACAGCAGGTGAGAAATAGACCATACTCTCTTCAAAGGTTGAATAGAAAGAGATGATTCAGCCCTAGCCATCAGTAGAGAGAAAGCCTCCATGACCAACATAAATAGGTATGGGGATAGAGGGTCCCCTTGTCGCAGGCCTCTGTTGGAACCAAAGTAGCCTTCAGGCGAACCATCAATCAATACTGAAAAGAAGGGTGTAGATATACATTCTATAATCCAGCTAATAAATTTGCGTTGAAAGCCCATCTGATGCAGTTGGAAATAAATGAATTCTCTGTTTACACTATCAAATGCCTTACAGAGGTCCAATTTGATGCAGTTTCTGGAACCCATGGGGTTGCTGAAGTCCCTAATCTACTCATGGGCAATTAGAGTACAATCCGCTAATAATCTGCCCTTCAGGAAAGCAGCTTGGTTGGGAGAGACCAAATCAGAGATAACATGTTTCAGCCTGTTGCATAAAACCTTACTAATAATTTTATAGATGACATTACAGCATGAGATAGGCCTATAATCTCCTAGGCCCGAGGCAGTAGCACTTTTTGGAACAAGGGTTAGGAAAGTATGATTTATATAAGGAAGCAATCTACCAGAGTTGAAGAAATAAGATACAGCGGATATAACATCATCGCCTATAATCTCCCAAGTCTGTTGGTAGAAGTAAGAATTGTACCCATCTGGCCAGGCGATTTGTCCTTCCCAATTTGGAATGTTGCATTTTTGATCTCATTCGCAGTATCCTGTCTATCCATCCAAGTAGAAGCTTCTGCAGTTAAGATACGCTTGGGGGTAAGCTTGGAAAATACATTCCAGTAGTCAGACTGCTTGTATAAATTCATATAGAAGTTAGAAGCTTCATACCGAAAGGAGATGGGATCATAGATCCATTGTCCATTTGTAGCCATTAGATGGGTAAGATTGTTATGACATTGCCTGGATTTCATTGCCGCGTAAAAAAAATCTGGAATTCCTATCTCCGAGGTTGATCCAACTATGTCTACTTTTCTGCCTCAACTCCTCCTCCTCCACGTCCAAAGCCTTGGCTAAATGGAAAGCCGCCAATTTTTCCTTCTTTTGCAATTCAGGATCAGAGGAAATGCTTGAAGTTCTTTGCAAAGTCTCCAGATTAATGCGGCATGCATCTACACCCAAGCTCTCCCTATTTGAAGTAGCCCATTCCTTAAGCTTGCACTTCATGTTTTTAAGATTAGATGCCAACTTTTGCAAAGGTGAGCCGGTTCCACAGGAATTCCAGTTGCTATGCACTAGCTCTTTAAAACCTGGGAAATTGACCCAAGAGTTATAGAATCTAAACGGTTTAGGGAAGGAAGGTACCTTGGATTGAGGCCAAACAATCATCCCAGCATGGTCACTCGTACCAGCAGTAGTGTATTCGTAATAAGAGTGGGGCAAATGTTGAACCCATTGAATATTACCTAAGACATGATCCAGCCTAGCTGAGATGCGAGAGCTCCCAGTGCGCCGGTTGTTCCAACTATATTTGTTACCCACGCCTTTGAGCTCAAAGAGATGACATTCGCCAATACAAGAATTAAATGCATCAATGCTACTGGGGTCAACAGTGCGCCCCCCAAGCTTTTCATTAGAGCTACGAATGATGTTGAAGTCACCACCAACAAGCCAGGGAGAGAGATCAGCATTCGGGAGTCATTCACAAGGGAATTCCAGAGCGTGAGTCTTGAAGAGGGAAGATTAAACCCATAAACAGCTGTAAGGGCCATGATGAAACCACCCGAATTACTGAAAGTGGCAGTTATGTGTTGATCTGATATAGACCCCATAGCGCAAGACCAGGTCAATTAATTGTAGAAAATAATAATCATGCCCCTGTATGGTAATTGCGGTTATCAATACTCCCCCATTCCTTAGCAAAACACTTTGTGATCCTCTCTTTATTACTAGCTTCCACCTTCGTTTCAAATAAGAAAACAATAGAAGGGTTATGAGACCTCAACCTATACCTCAGATCAGCGAGACGCGAGGAGTTATTGAGGCCCCTTGTATTCCAGAAGAACACCGACATTAGGAAGGAGTGGAATGTGGCTGAGCATGGGCCAGCCGAGAACTTCGACGAATTGTTGTAGGAGATAGCTGAGCAGATTTGGCTTTATTCTGTGTTAGGGAAGTCTTCCGTTGCGAATGTTCTTCCTCCCAGGCGGGGTTGAGGACAGTTGGGTTCACAGGAGGTTCAACGTCCTCAGCAAGCTGCAAGACAGTAGGGGACGGAATATGGCTAGAAGCAATCCGGATGGAGCCAATAGGCATAGGACGATCAGCCAGCGGGGAGGAGGCACAATCAGAAACCTGGGGAGGGTTCCTACCACGGCTACACTCCCCCTCTTCCATATATGGGGACCGCACGTTAACAACACAACCAATAGTAGCAGCTTCCATTAATGAGCATCCGCTGGCAACAACATTACCAACAGATGCCGTGGTGGATCCGTGCATGGACTCCGTCACTCCGGGATTGGCGTGACTAGGGGTAGGATCGTTTACTCCCAGAGGATTAATTGCAGTTACAATAGGGACTTCAGCCATCTCACAACGGCCTGAGGGACTGTTAGCAAGGCCAGTTGCCTCAGTGTTTACCGTGGATGTGGTTGGATTAATGATTCCAGGATCAGTTTGGACCTCCGCATTATTCATCGGCTTTTGGATTGAAGGAAGCTTTGTGACATCCGGGCATTGGGAGTCAGCATGTCCAAAGCACACACAATGGCTACATCTCGGCGGCTCCCCTTCTTACTTAGTGTCAATGTTGATGATGGACCCATCGTTCAATTCCAACCCCACTGTCCGCGGTAGAGGCATGGTAGCATCCACCTCGACCAGACACCTCACATAAGTCAACCGCTCTAATTTAGCCGTAGCCCTGTCGAGGCATAGGGGGATCCCCACAATAGAACTCATAATGTTGAATATATCTAAAGTCCACATACTCAAAGGTAACCCATGTAATGCCCTACAAGCTACTGCACAAGTACTAGAGGGGGGGTGAATAGTACTTTAAAATAACAAGGAGTATAATTCCAAATTAAATTGCAAACAACTACCAAATCAATTTGCGGAAGCTTAGATTGAATGACAACAACAAAATTAACAATGCAAACAAATGATGTTAATGGGTTCGGATCCACCCAAGTCTCCCCGACTTGTTCCCAGTGATCCTACGTCCCAACCACCCGGATCCCCTCCGGATACTTAGGTTAGAAACCCTAACCCAAGATTTCCACTATGAATATCTTGTGAAAAACCTTCACAAGATCAAATCATACAACAATGGCAATAGTGAATCCCACAACCCGGGATCACAACCTTCTCTCACAACCGAGAGAATCAACAAGCAATATAAATGAGTTTATATTGAAATAAGCAAACTTACCACAAAATCCTATACCTTGAGTTTTTCTTACCAAAAAGGTGAAAGGAAGGATTTGAGGAAGATGAAGTCACCAAGTCCTAGCACCAAGGAAATGACCAGCAATAGGTGCCTAGGGGAGATTTGGAGACTTGATTCAAGCTAGAGCTTGAAGGGCTCACCAAGAACAAGCTTCTCTCAAGATGGATTCTAGATCTAGAATGTGAGAGAATGGGTTTCTTGTGAGGAAGAGAGCTTTAGAAATGAGTGAGAATGGCTATCTCTTTTGAACTCAATGAATCTCTGAATGGAAGCTCTAACCTAGATAGAAATGACCTAGGTTCGTATTTATAGGGTCCCATAAAAACAAGTTAGGTCAATTTCCAACGGATAGAAATCTGGGGCAGTTAGTCGGTCAAAGAACAATCACTGACCGACTAGTTCATCAACTAGTCGGTCAGTCAAACAGCATGGACCGACTAAGTGAGGAACAGAGAAGAAAGAGAAATTCAGACCTAGAAATCTAGTCGGTCCAAGAAGACTTTCTGACCGACTAGTTTCACAACTAGTCGGTCAGTCAGTGAACGTAGACCGACTAAGAGGCAAAATGAAATAGTCTGAATACAAATTGACTTAGTCGGTCCAAGAACAAAAGTTGACCGACTAGATTGTCAACTAGTCGGTCACCAAACACTCTTAGACCGACTAATGATAAACAGTAGCTAAGGAGAAATTTAGTATGAACAGTAAGTCACAACTAGTCGGTCAAAGAAGTATCACTGACCGACTAGTTCACAAACTAGTCGGTCGGTGAGTCAACGTAGACCGACTAACTGTAAACAGTAAAGTCCAAGAAATTAAGAAATCAAACTAGTCGGTCCAAGAAGAGTTGCTGACCGACTAGATCACCATCTAGTCGGTCAGTACTTCTTCTTGTACCAACTAACATGCACAAACAAGTCCGAATCGAAGCGCGATGCTTCGAGGAAGTTAGGATGAACTTGTACTAAGATCCTAGAGCTACGATATGAGCGTTATGAAGATAGAAACGTAAGATATACTCAAGGCTTAACATTCTATTGATCGAAGCTTAAAAGACTATAAATAAAACCTTAATAAACGGTCTTCGAGAGCTTCGATTGATTCTTCATAACTTCCAAAACGGCGCAAAAGCTTCAACGAAGCTTTAGGCATGAATACGAGCTTTGAGAAGTGTTGAGATGTCGCTTTGAATGTTCTCGTGAATTTGGCGACGATCTCCAATACTGCGCTCACAAATTGTTAGTTCATGGATTATTTATGTTTGCTCATCATCAAAACCAAATCCGGGGAGTCCAATATTCAACATTCTCCCCCTTTTTGGTGATGACAAACCAACATAAATAATAATCAAAAATAATGATTCAAATGTAAAATACTTACTCCCCCTGCATTGATGACACGTTAATTCCAAAATGAATATATATGAATTGCATCAATCAGACGAGTAAGATAAATAAAGAGAATCGATTTTCGAAATATCGGATTTTGAAAATCCTTATATATATCTTAACTCCCCCTGAATCTAACATATCAAACTAGATTCTTGGAAATTAAGTTAAATTTTCATTTGACCTATTTATTATCATTATCTCTCCCCCTTTGGCATTATCCCAAAAATGGGGGGCATACAACGACAACAACTAGGAAATGGAAAATCCAACATCGGGAGTCATAGACAATGACGATGGACCTAATTGACACCAAGGGAAAAATGATGAAATCAAATCAAGGTGTGCCAAATTGTCCATTATCAAAAAGCGATAATCAAAATCATCAAAAATACCAAATAATTGTTCATTTCTTGAATAAAGAAACATACTCTTCAATATTCAATATTCTTGGTTAAATTTGTGCATGGAAAACAATTCTATACAATTATAGAATTTCAATCTATTTAACCAAGTTTTTCAATCGTCGAGCGACGATTTTACATAGCATGGACATTGAATGAGAATTAATGTGCACGACGAAGTAAATATCACAACATGAACATCGATGTATATATATATAGAAACATCATGAGTACATCCAAAAAGATATCGAATACAAGAAGTACATCATATCAAGTACGACACATCATCTATATAAACATCAAAGAGTATAACATCATCATCCACATCAAAATATAATACCAACATCAACATCATCCAAAGTACATCAAAATATCCAACACCGACATCCAGAAAACTCAAAAATACATCAAAACAACCCTCAATCTCCATCCTAACCCAAAATACTCTCAATAAAATATATCATCCAAAGAGTAGTGGAGAGTCCTCGGAACAGACGATCACGAGGAAGTGGCTGGATCTGCAGTCTCCGTGGGTCCAGTCGACGGAGTGGCCTCAGGCTCTGCAGGGAGGAGAGGCGTCTCAACAGACAGGATCGTCGGGGCAGGTGTGGAAACGACGGGCTCAATAGCTGGGGTCACAACAGGAGTAACAGCAGGGGTCTCAACAGCAGCAGGTGAGACAGGAGCAGGCTCGTCAACAGGGACAGCAGCAGCGTCAGAAGTCTGAACTACTGAAGCAGAAGGCTCTGGAGCACCGGAAGTGGTGCCAACTCCAGGAGCAGAAGTGGTAGCAGCAGCAGCAGCAGTGGCCTCATCGCCACGAGCCAAGGAAGTGACAAGCTCGTCAATCTCCTCATCGTCCATCTCCTCGGCCTCAGAAACGGAAGGAGGAAGATCAATGCCCATCATCTGAGCCATACAGCAGACGACCTCCTCGGTACGAGCCAAACGCGACTCGTGCCGACGAAGAAGGCATACGACATCATCTAATGTAGCAGGAGGAGTGGGGGCTGCAGCAGCTGAGGGAGTAGCCTGAGAAGCAGATGTGGTCGACCTCTGCACGTGACGAAGCGCCGCTAAAGATTTCTTAACGGCCGTCGCGTTCAGAGGGGGACCCAAGGGACACTCATCGTCAGGAGGGAGAGGGACTCGGAAATGACGGAAAACCAGGGTCAACAGACACGGGTAAGGGATATGCGCAGATTTATTGGTCTTGCGTATACACTCGAAAGAGTCCATCTTATCGAGTATAACGCGAGCCCAATTAATCTCGCAACCCAAGAAAAGAGCGTAAATCAGCTTCAAAAATGGCTGGGATGGAAGTGAAGATGAGCCGTACTTGGGAAGCAAGCACGACTTCAGAATGAGATTCAGTACCCATGCATTTGGCTTGAACGACTTCGAAGGAACACCAATGAGGGCATGAGGGATCACATGGAAAATATCAGCAAGAACGGACTGATCCAAGGAAGTGATATCATCAACAGAGATATCCGAAGGAAGGAGACCGGACGATGAACAACCAAGTATCTCCCCCAAGATTTCTGCCGTGAGAACTATAGGAGTTCCCAAGACAGTAGTCTCGATGGAGTGACTCTCATCGTACAGCCCCCGAACACGATTGGCGTAGAATAATTTGACCAGGCGAGGATATGGTCTGGGATTCGCCTTGGGGTCATAGCGAAGATAATCAAGTAGGCCACTATAGGAGAGGAGGTCAGCTAAGCCAAGGAAATCTGAAAACTGAACATAGTGCTCCAATAGCATCGGGCAGTGTTCAATACGGTTGTAGGCCGCTAGACACATAGGGTCGTCGCGACACAACGATATGTCAACACCACCCGCTGGCATTGGGCCCTTTCCCTTAGGCTGGCGAGTCCTAGGACGAAGTGGAGGAGTAGGTTCCCTATGGCCAGACTCATCCTCAGGGATAAACTCAGTATCAGAATTAGGAGGAGTAGAGGAAGAGTGGAGTATGGGCTTTTTAGACTTAGATTTACGGGGTTTGACCGTCGCCGTCCTCTGCTTCTTCAGAGGAGGCGAAGACGGAGAAGCTTGGTTAGATTTAGCACGACGCTTGGGCTTAGAGGGATTCCTAGGGTTGGAAGGCTCTATAGACATAGGAGAAGCCCCAGATGAAGTGATAGGAATCCTCGTCTTTGCCATGATTGCGGCACGACGAGTACAAGAAAACGAAGCTACGAGCTACACAAACCCTAGAGATCAAACCCTAGAAGCACAATCAACAAACCCTAACACACTTCGAAAAATCCGAAACCCTAGATCACCTAGGAGAGAAATCGAGCTAGATCAACCCTAGAATAGGAAATCGACCAAGGAGGAGGAGGAGGGATACCTAGGAGACCGATCGGCGACGGCGGATGGACGGGAAACAGGCCGGAGATCGAAGGAAGTTGAAGGGGCACGAGAGGGTTTTGGGAATTTTCGAGCTGGAGATGGAAAGAGACCGACTAAAACAAATTTTAGTCGAATAAGATAGAGATAAGTCGGTCTGGAAATCGAAAAGACACATTTGCCCTAACCCACTTAGTCGGTCACAGTTCAAGCACTGACCGACTAGATTACGATCTAGTCGGTCGGTCAATGAGCTTGAACCGACTAAGTCGAAACAGAGGCAAACAGGAATTTTTAGGGCTAGATTTAGTCGGTCGCAGTATACACACTGACCGACTAGTTTTCAATCTAGTCGGTCGGTAAGTGTACTGTGACCGACTAAAGAAAGAAAATGATAAGAGTTAGATAAAAGCTTGATCTAGTCGGTCTGAGTTCACTAGCTGACCGACTAGATGCGCATCTAGTCGGTTGACTAATGAACTGAAACCGACTAGAAGAGTCCAAAAATTGATAATTGATTTCTCTTCACAAACGACTTGGATGAAACATCTTAACACTCTCATTAGGCATCTAAATTACCCCATAAAACGTCGAAATCTTAAATACGACATCCAAAGTAGAATTCGAGCAAAAATTCAAACATATCACATAAAATTCCCAAAAATTCAATAAAGCTAGCATGAACGAAATATCGTGAAATCGAATAGCATGCAAGACAATTGAATGAAACATGAACCCTATATCTCGGATTCACCCATAATCCCCAATTCTCGACGCAACCGCACAAAGGAGTCCTCCTTTAGGGGTTTCGTGAAAATATCGGCGATTTGCTTTTGGGTTTCAACGTACACTAAAATGATGTCCTTTTTAGCAACATGATCATCTAAGAAATGGTGTCGGACATCTATGTGTTTAGATCGGGAATGGTGCACCGGATTCTTCGAAAGACAAATAGCACTTTGTTTATCCACCATGATAGGGCTAGTATCACAATGAATACCAAAATCCTTCAGTGTGTGTCTCATCCAAAGAACCTGGGCACAAGCGGCACCGGCGGCAATATATTCCGCCTCGGTGGTTGAAAGTGATACGGAATTTTGCTTCTTGGAAAACCAAGAGACAAGAGAATTTCCTAGAAAATGGCAAGTGCCACTAGTACTTTTCCTGTCGGATTTGCATCCCGCATAATTGGCATCACTATATGAGACTAACTCATACGTGCTAGATTTTGGATAAATTAATCCAAAATCAAGTGTATAACTTAGATGAAAATACGTTTTACCGCTACTAAGTGAGACTCCTTAGGTTGAGACTGATAACGAGCACATATGCATACGGCAAACATAATATCGGGCCTACTTGCGGTAAGATAAAGTAAACTACCTATCATACCTCGATATAGACGAATGTCTACATCCTTACCGCCCGTATCCTTGTCAAGATGCGTAGTCGTGCTCATTGGAGTCTTTTTCCCGGAAGCACTCTCCATTCCAAATCGCTTAAGCAACTCCACCGTATACTTCGTTTGGTGGATGAAGATTGCATCGTTCAATTGGCGAATTTGGAGACCTAAGAAATATTTGAGTTCGCCCATGTGGCTCATCTCAAATTGTTCCTTCATAACATTAGAAAACTCTTCGCAAAGAGTGAAGTTAGTAGCACCGAAAATGATATCATCAACATAAATTTGAACTAATAAAATATCATTATTCGCATGCTTAACAAAAAGTGTAGAATCGGCTTCGCCCATTTTAAAATTCAAATCCAAAAGAAAATTCTTTAGGCGATCGTACCAAGCTCGAGGAGCTTGTCTCAAACCATAAAGAGCTTTCTTTAGTTTAAAAACGTGATTTGGAAATTTTTCATTTTTGAAGCCCGGAGGTTGAGAAACGTAAACTTCCTCAACAACATCTCCGTTTAAAAATGCACTTTTAACATCCATTTGAAATAACTTAAAATTTTTATGGCATGCATAAGACAATAAAAGTCTAATTGATTCTAATCTAGCTACCGGAGCGAAGGATTCTTCGAAATCGATACCTTCCCCTTGGCGATAGCCTTGAGCAACTAACCGAGCTTTGTTCCGGACGACGACTTGATTTTCGTTGGTTTTGTTCTTGAAGATCCACTTTGTCCCTATGACGGTGTGGTTCTTCGATGGCAAAGGAACAAGCTCACATACCTCATTCCTCTCGAATTGAATGAGTTCATCCTCCATGGCAAGGATCCAAGCACTATCTTCGCACGCTTCAACTATATTCTTTGGCTCTATTGATGAGGCAAAGGCACAATTGGCGAAGTGGTGGACTTGCGATCTCGTCTTGACACTATCATGAATATTGCCAATGACTTGCTCATGGGGATGGTCGTGAACGGTATGAAGCCGCTTGGGAATACCTTGATCACTAGGCACATTCTCAACAACTTCATTAGTCGGGTTAGTCTCAATAGGATCAATTGAATCAAGAGTCTTAGAATTTTCAAACGAATCACACAAAACATCCATAGAATCATTATCATTTGAAATTATAGAAGTAGTAAAATTCTCATTAAAAGAGACATGAAGTGATTCCTCGATCGTAGAGGATCTTTTGTTGTATATCCGGTAGGCTTTGCTACGTGAGGAATACCCAACAAATATCCCCTCATCCGATCTCGGATCAAACTTGTCCAAATTATCATATGTGTTTTTAATAAAACATTTTGAGCCGAAAACACGAAAATGTTTAACTTGAGGCAACCTACCAAACAACAATTCATAGCAAGTTTGTTTGGTGCCGGGCCTCAAAAGTATTCTATTAAACACATAACAAGCGGTGTGTACCGCTTCCGCCCAAAATTGATAACCAAGTTGACTATCTTCGAGCATAGTGCGAGCACACTCCACAAGGGTTCTATTCTTCCTCTCAACAACACCATTTTGAGGAGGTGCGCGAGGGAAAGAAAACGTGTGAGTAATTCCAAGATCATCACAAAAATTTAAGAAAGACTCATTCTCAAATTCACCCCCATGATCACTACGAATAGTGACAATGGTGGTTCCGATGAGATTTTGTACTTTCTTCACAAATATTGTGAAGTTTTCAAAAGCTTCATTTTTATTACATAAGAAAAATACCCATGTAAATCTTGAATAATCATCAACGATGACTAGTCCATATCTTGCATTTCCTAAGGAAGCAACTCTAGTTGGCCCAAATAAATCTAGATGTAATAGCTCTAGTGGCCGTTTCGTAGAAATGCTTTTCTTAGGTTTAAATGAAGATTTAGGAAGCTTGCCACGTTGACAAGAATCACAAAAACTTTTCTTTTCAAAAACGAGCTTAGGAAAACCTTTAATGGAATTTAATTTTGAAAGCTTATAAAGTGTTCCAAAGTTCACATGTCCAAAGCGTCGATGCCATAAGTGTTGTTCACTTGTGTTGGCAACGAGAATTGTTCATATGACTTAGGAAGATCCAAAATATAAATATCTTTATGGCGTGTGCCGGAAAATAATAATTTATTATTATCATTTGAAATATGACACAATCCTTTCGCAAAGCTAACTTTGTAACCTTTGTCACAAAGTTGGCTTATTGAAATAAGATTATGATTTAAACCATTAACTAGATAGACATCACTAATTAAGGGTTTAGACGGGTTACCCACTTTACCAACACCGACGATGGTTCCGCTCTCGTTGCCTCCAAATACGACGCAATTTCCATTTGCAATGGGAACCACTCCGGAGAGCAATTGAGCGTCACCCGTCATGTGTTTTGAACACCCGCTATCGAGTATCCAATTACCTTTGGAGCTAAATTTAAATTTGTTGCTCCTCTTCTTTTTCTTTTCCTTGAGTACCTAAAGATAGAAACATTCATATCATGGTACCCAAGGTCATTGGGTCCTCAAAAGTTAGACCTTTGGAAGCCAAGTCCAATTGGACTTTGACTTCCCCACATAATTTCTACTATGCACAACATCTGAAAAATAAGCATTCATATATACTTGTTTTTCATCCATGCTTGTGTCCTTTGGGCTCCAAATAGTGAAAATTTTGGGAGCCATCATCCTATTGGGTACATGCATGCGACGTTGATTTCTACGTGATGCATGTTGTGGATAGGCATAAGGAACATGATGGAATGGTGCACGACGAGAATTATTCATATGATGAGGTGGGTGAACATATGCATGTGTGGGAACACGTGCGTGAGGGTGTCTCATATGGTGTGCACGTGCCCGTGAACGTGTAGCATAGAAATCATCATATGTGTGAGACGGTGGAGTAGGACGCGTGTTCCTACGTGGCATGGTATCGGTGTACATATAAGCATGCCCCTTCTTTGGAGGTCCACCCAAAGTGGGTTTCTTTCCAAAAGAGGGTGTGGACGAGGTGGAAGCACCATTGGTAGATGAACTACCAATAGAGTGTTTGCTACCACTTGTAGAGTCACCGAAAGTTGGCCTAACAAAAGTAGTGGCCGCTTTGGATGGACATCCCATCGTATACCCCAAACCAATGTGGTGAATGGCCGGAAGTAAGTCACTTAGGATTTTATCCAAATGGTCCTTACCCTTATTGAATTTATTAATTCGGCCTAATGTGTTCTCATATTTCTCTTTGAGAGAACGCATAGAAGTATCCAAGTTGGATACTTGCGATGTGAGCACATAAACACGAGATTTGAGATTCTCGTTCTCAATACTCAAAGTCGAGTTTTGAGAAGTTAAATCCGCTATCCTATGTTCTTCCGGATCATCAATGCTAACATGTTCAAGTTTAGATTTGAGATTAATAATCTCATTTCTCAACTCTTCAACAACGGTGTCGTGGTTGGTGATGATAGTCTTAGGCGAGGTTTGAATGCTAGCTAGGTCATCTTTTACTTTAGTATATCTATTTACTAATTTAGTGTATTTTGACCATAATTGAGAGTTAGCATTCCTAAGATCATCCATAGTTACCTCATCGTTGCCTTCGTCATCACTATCATCGGAGGAGGAAGATCCTTGATCATGCTCCTCTCTTGCCATGAAGCACATGTGCGCTTGCTCCACTTTCTCATCGTCCGACTCTCCGCTTGAGGAATCTTCGGAGTCGGTGAATGTTGCTCCGACAAGTCCCTTTTTGTACCCCTTTTTGTACTTCTTTGACTTGTTGAACTTCGGCGCCTTCCACTTCTCCTTTTGCTTGTTTTGAGGACAATCCTCTTTGATGTGTCCTGGCTTATTGCATTTAAAGCACAAAGGTGGAGAGGCGTTAGTAGAAGTAAATTTAGATTTTTGTTTGAAGTTACCCTTTCGGAAGAAGCGATTGAACTTCTTTGCCATGAGTGCAATGGATTCCATGTCCATTTCTTCTTCCGAGTCCTCATCATCAGTAGAGGTGGATGAAGCCGCCTTGAATGCAATCGCCTTTTTCTTAGGCGCGTCTTGGTTCAAATAGGACTTCATCTTTTCGTGTAACTTCACCTTGCTATCTTTGCGTACCTCGTATGACATCAAAGTACCCATCAATTGAACTACGGCATACTTATTCATGTCATTACCTTCCTCGATGGCGAAGGTACGTTTCTCCCAAGAAGAAGGAAGTCCTTCGATAAGCTTTGAGCACTTCTCCTTTTGAGTTAAGACTTGCCGAGGGCCTCTAACTCATTTATTATGTCAACGAAGCGAGCGTAATATTCTTTCATCTTCTCGCCCTGTTGCATATAAAACATTTCGTAATCTTTGTTTACGACTACGAGTTTAGAGTCTCTTACCCTACTCGTCCCTTCATGAAGAATGAGGAGGGAGTTCCAAATTTGATATGCACTCTTACATGTGCATATCTTATTGAAGTCCTCGGGCTCCAATGCGCATTGCAAGGCGTTCATTGCCTTGGCATTTCTTACCTCCGCGGTGATCTCCGCGGTAGTCCATTTCTCAAAGTCTTCTTCTTCGGGCTCGATGTATTCCTTCATTGTAGTCCTCCATAGAGATGCACTCCGGAGGAAGGTTTCCATCCGGCATTTCCAGTACCCGTAGTTGGTACCGTTGAAGAATGGAGGCCTCGTATAGGAATGTCCTTCCATCACCGAAGATGCTCCTTCTCGGTTCCTGAAGGTGTCATAGTTGGAAGGTGGACGCACGATCTTGTTGTCGTTGGCAGACATAGCTAAGTATCTGGCTCTGATACCAAATGTAATGCCCTACAAGCTACTGCACAAGTACTAGAGGGGGGGTGAATAGTACTTTAAAATAACAAGGAGTATAATTCCAAATTAAATTGCAAACAACTACCAAATCAATTTACGGAAGCTTAAATTGAATGACAACAACAAAATTAACAATGCAAACAAATGATGTTAATGGGTTCGGATCCACCCAAGTCTCCCCGACTTGTTCCCGGTGATCCTACGTCCCAACCACCCGGATCCCCTCCGGATACTTAGGTTAGAAACCCTAACCCAAGATTTCCACTATGAATATCTTGTGAAAAACCTTCACAAGATCAAATCATACAACAATGGCAATAGTGAATCCCACAACCCGGGATCACAACCTTCTCTCACAACCGAGAGAATCAACAAGCAATATAAATGAGTTTATATTGAAATAAGCAAACTTACCACAAAATCCTATACCTTGAGTTTTTCTTACCAAAAAGGTGAAAGGAAGGATTTGAGGAAGATGAAGTCACCAAGTCCTAGCACCAAGGAAATGACCAGCAATAGGTGCCTAGGGGAGATTTGGAGACTTGATTCAAGCTAGAGCTTGAAGGGCTCACCAAGAACAAGCTTCTCTCAAGATGGATTCTAGATCTAGAATGTGAGAGAATGGGTTTCTTGTGAGGAAGAGAGCTTTAAAAATGAGTGAGAATGGCTATCTCTTTTGAACTCAATGAATCTCTGAATGGAAGCTCTAACCTAGATAGAAATGACCTAGGTTCGTATTTATAGGGTCCCATAAAAACAAGTTAGGTCAATTTCCAACTGATAGAAATCTGGGGCAGTTAGTCGGTCAAAGAACAATCACTGACCGACTAGTTCATCAACTAGTCGGTCGGTCAAACAGCATGGACCGACTAAGTGAGGAACAGAGAAGAAAGAGAAATTCAGACCTAGAAATCTAGTCGGTCCAAGAAGACTTTCTGACCGACTAGTTTCACAACTAGTCGGTCAGTCAGTGAACGTAGACCGACTAAGAGGCAAAATGAAATAGTCTGAATACAAATTGACTTAGTCGGTCCAAGAACAAAAGTTGACCGACTAGATTGTCAACTAGTCGGTCACCAAACGTTCTTAGACCGACTAACGATAAACAGTAGCTCAGGAGAAATTTAGTATGAACAGTAAGTCACAACTAGTCGGTCAAAGAAGCATCACTGACCGACTAGTTCACAAACTAGTCGGTCGGTGAGTCAACGTAGACCGACTAACTGTAAACAGTAAAGTCCAAGAAATTAAGGAATCAAACTAGTCGGTCCAAGAAGAGTTGCTGACCGACTAGATCACCATCTAGTCGGTCAGTACTTCTTCTTGTACCAACTAACATGCACAAACAAGTCCGAATCGAAGCGCGACGCTTCGAGGAAGTTAGGATGAACTTGTACTAAGATAATAGAGCTACGATATGAGCGTTATGAAGATAGAAACGTAAGATATACTCAAGGCTTAACATTCTATTGATCGAAGCTTAAAAGACTATAAATAAAACCTTAATAAACGGTCTTCGAGAGCTTCGATTGATTCTTCATAACTTCCAAAACGGCGCAAGAGCTTCAACGAAGCTTTAGGCATGAATACGAGCTTTGAGAAGTGTTGAGATGTCGCTTTGAATGTTCTCGTGAATTTGGCGACGATCTCCAATACAGCACTCACAAATTGTTAGTTCATGGATTATTTATGTTTGCTCATCATCAAAACCAAATCCGGGGAGTCCAATATTCAACAACCCATGGAATTGGACCCACACTGGAACTGTGGCAAGCATGTCACGGTCATACTGTAGGGTAGGGCTCCATCTTTGCAGGACCGTCAACCTTCCATCAAGAGCCAAGGTCCTCCATATAGGATCAGTTCACATTCCTCCCACACTCAAATCTGAAGTGGAAGAACCCATTTTCCCTACTGAAGATATGAACACCTTTCTTCAACCTCCACAGACGATCGACCCAAGCCCTAATCTGTCCATAGTAAGGGACATCCCCCAGGACATAGCCAACAAGTGTATTTTTCCATCGGTCAGCCCCCTTTTCAATCAGGGATCCCAGGACTCTTCCAACGCTAATCCCATCACCCTTTGAAAGGGGGGGATGAAAGTCATTCTCATTGATTCCTCATATGTTCTCCTATTTGCACACACATCAGAGAACGAAAGTTTTGTACCCGTGGTGTTAATTGTTAGTGGGACTTGGGGTCTTACAGGCAATTTATTAAACACCTTATGGGCAACAGAACCATCAGAATTATTTGCAGTACCTCTATGTGGCACACGTCCCACATGAGATTGATCAAATCGTGACCTTTCTCTATTACGGAATGTCTTATTGATCCCTCCCCTGCGAAGATGCCCATCTGAACCAATGGGAGGTCGCTGTGCAGTACTGTACCTCCCTCGTGAGGGATCCGTCCGAAGGTGGCCCTTGCGACGCGATACTTGTTCCCAACCACCATCAGCAATGCCGCCTGTGCCAGAGCCTCCTATCCCAACGCTGGAGACAACCTTGCATGAACCTCCATCACCTGAAACAATGTTTCCCAAGCCGCCCGAAGCAATTGAGCCTCCAGGATCCACACAGATACTGTTTCCCAAGCCTCCAAGATGACCTGCGCCGCCTTCCTTCAATTCGCCAGGATCGCCTTCCGCCAAGATCTCATGCACCGCCTTCACTTGAAGATTAATGTGTGTGTCTATATATATATATATATATATATATATATATATATATATATATATATATATATATGTATATGTATGTATGTATGTATGTATGTATGTATGTATGTATGTATGTATGTATGTATGTATGTATGTATGTATATATGTACATGTGTGTAAATGTATGTAGAGTGTGTATGCATGGGTGTGTAGGAGGGGCCTATGAGGAATATTTAGAAAGAAGAGGGATTATTGGGTAATTATTACATGGGCCTATAAATAAATTGTTAGAGTGATAGGGGTGTTGGATATGGAAGACGTTTATACACCCTTG
>CM061131.1:121332895-121555927 GCA_030789695.1 Scilla litardierei | reverse complement strand
AATATATTTGTTTCTCAGTTTAACCAGACAAATTCTAACCATTGCTTCGTTCTACTTGATGTAGAAATATACCATGATAAATGGAAGATAAAATTGAAAGTTACTCCTGTTATTTCAATGTGGACCATTTCCTTCATGATGTAGATGCCTGTAAAGAGAATGGGATGGCGGTAGAAGATGACTCCAATGAAATCAGTCTAACTTCGCAACTAAAATGCACCTTCAAATCTTTCCAGAAGATCTCAGCGGTCAGCGTAGTAGCATTTGCAACCACAATGCACCTTCAAATCTTCCCAGAAGATCTCAGTGGTCAGAGGACCTTCTAGGATACATGAGCATTTTCTTCCTTTCTTGGGTGTGATAGTAGTGATTTTCGAGGTTTTCCATTTGGTAAGTATATACTTTTAAATACACTATAGGTGTAATTCTTATTCAATTGGGTGGAAAATGATGTAGAAATTTGGTGATTTTACATGCATGCAGATACGGTTGAGATTGCTCGAGAAGGTACAAAAATCCAAGGTACTATTTATGTCGTAAAAAAATCCAGCGTTCAGTGGAGGTTAACATTCATTGAGGGCATCTGGGCAGACACAACCATCAAGCTGCTAATTATGTCGAGGGCCATTCCGATGAAGGGCAGTTGCAGTGAATGGAGATGGAATCATTGAGCGATTTGGCAAATAGCACGCTGAGGCCGGCTGAAATTTTCCTGAAGGAGAATCCTACCTTCCATGCAAATAAATTTATAAATCACGTCACCGTGTAAAAAGGGACAACAAGAATGTTGTCGCTTTGCATGTAAAACTTCCGATAGGATTCCTGCTGCCCTTCATCGGAATGGCCCTCGACATAATTAGCAGCTTGATGGTTGTGCCTACCCTCAACGACTGTTAACCTTCACTCCTCACCGCCAACGCCGACGCCCACCATTACCACGCAATGAGAACAGACATTGACACTTCTTGGTTTTAACTGGCCTGTCGGTCGTTTTTTCCTTTCGGTGTCACCTGTAAACCCCGCTTCTTTCACATGCAAAGTAAACAACTTTGCATGTGAAAGAAGCGGGGTTTACAGGTGACACCGAAAGGAAAAAACGACCGACAGGCCAGTTAAAACCAAGAAGTGTCAATGTCTGTTCTCATTGCGTGGTAATGGTGGGCGTCGGCGTTGGTGGTGAGGAGTGAAGGTTAACATTCGTTGAGGGCAGGCACAACCATCAAGCTTCTAATTATGTCGAGGGCCATTCCGATGAAGCGCAGTAGCAGGGAATGGAGATGGATCATTGAGAGATTTGGCAAATAGCACGCTGAGACCGGCTGAGATTTTGAAAGTCCAACCTTCCACGCAAATCAATTTATAATGCACGTCACCGAGTAAAAAGGGACAACAAGAATGGTGATATTGAAAAAAATTCGGTATAAAATTGATGTTAGGTTTTGTGCAAAATAATCACTTGTTGTAAGAAATTAAAAGATATGTTTACCCATATTGCTACCTTCGTATGGAAATTTCACCACACTTGTCACTTGTGCTTTTTAAGCCCCGCGGACGACGTGGTTATTTTGCCCGTCGTCCGCGCGGATGGAAATTGCTTCACACTTGTGCATTTTAACCCCCGCGGACGACGTGGTTAATTTTACCCTTCGTGCGCCCGGATGGAAATTGCTCAACACTTGTCCGTTTTAACCCACGCGCACTACGGGGGTAATATTGCCCGTCGTGCGTGCGGATGGAAATTGCTCGACACTTGTGCGTTTTAAACCCCCGCGGACGACGCGCACGACGGGGGTTATTTTGCCCGTCGTGCGCTCGGATGGAAATGGCTACACACTTGTGTGTTTTAACCCACGCGCACGACGGGGTTAATTTTGTCCGTCGTGCGCTCGGATGGAAATTGCACCACACTAGGCGTTTTAACCCACGCGCACGACGGGGGTAAGTTTGCCCATCATGCGCGCGGCTGGAAATTGCTTTACAGATTGCGTTTTCCCCCTCGCGCACGACGGGGGTAATTTGGCCCGTTGTGCGCACGGCTGTAAATTGCTCCACACTTGTGCGTTTGCCCGCACACGACGCGCACGACGGGGGTAATTTTGCCCGTCGTGCGCGCGGATGGAAATTGCTCGACACTTGTGCGTTTTAACCCCCGCGCACGACGGGGTTAATTTTGCCCGTCGTGTGCTCGGATGGAAATTGCTCCACACTAGGCGTTTTAACCCACGCGCATGACGGGGGTAAGTTTGCCCGTCGTGCGCGCGGCTGGAAATTGCTTTACAGATTGTGTTTTCCCCCTCGCGCACGACGGGGGTAATTTGGCCCGTCGTGCGCGCGGCTGTAAATTGCTTTACAGATTGCGTTTTCCCCCTCGCGCACGACGGGGGTAATTTGGCCCGTCGTGCGCACGCCTGTAAATTGCTCCACACTTGTGCGTTTGCTCGCACACGACGCGCACGACGGGGGTAATTTGGCCCGTCGTGCGCGCGGATGGAAATTGCTCGACACTTGTGCGTTTTAACCCCCGCGCACGACGGGGTTAATTTTGCCCGTCTTGCGCTCGGATGGAAATTGCTCCACACTAGGCGTTTTAACCCACGCGCACGACGGGGATATGTTTGCCCGTCGTGCGCACGGATGGAAATTGCTTTACACATTGCGTTTTCCCCCTCGAGCACGACGGGGGTAATTTGGCCCGTTGTGCGCATGGCTGTAAATTGCTCCACACTTGTGCGTTTGCCCGCACACGACGCGCACGACGGGGGTTATTTTGCCCGTCGTGCGCGAGAATGGAAATTGCTCGACACTTGTGCGTTTTAACCCCGCGGACGACGCGCACGACGGGGGTTATTTTGCCCGTCGTGCGCGTGGATGGAAATTGCTCCACATAAGGCGTTTTAACCCACGCGCACGACGGGGATATGTTTGCCCGTCGTGCGCGCGGATGGAAATTGCTTTACACATTGCGTTTTCCCCATCGCGCACGACGGGGGTAATTTGGCCCGTCGTGCGCACGGCTGTAAATCGTTCCACACTTGTGCGTTTGCCCACACACGACACGCACGACGGGGGTTATCTTGCCCGTCGTGCGCGCGGATGGAAATTGCTCGACACTTGTGCGTTTTAAACCCCCGCGGACGACGCGCACGACGGGGGTTATTTTGCCCGTCGTGCGCTCGGATGGAAATGGCCACACACTTGTGCGTTTTAACCCACGCGGACGACGGGGTTAATTTTGTCCGCCGTGCGCCTGGATGGAAATTGCTCCACACCAGGCGTTTTAACCCACGCGCACGACGGGGTATGTTTGCCCGTCGTGCGCGCGGATGGAAATTGCTTTACAGATTGCGTTTTCCCCCTCGCGCACGACGGGGGTAATTTGGCCCGTTGTGCGCACGGCTGTAAATTGCTCCACACTTGTGCATTTGCCCGCACACGACGCGCACGACGGGGGTAATTTTGCCCGTCGTGCGCGCGGATGGAAATTGCTCGACACTTGTGCTTTTTAACCCCCACGCACGACGGGGTTAATTTTGCCCATCTTGAGCTCGGATGGAAATTGCTCCACACTAGGCGTTTTAACCCACGCGCACGACGGGGATAAGTTTGTCCGTCGTGCGCGCGGATGGAAATTGCTTTACAGATTGCATTTTCCCCCTCGCGCACGACGGGGGTAATTTGGCCCGTCGTCGCACGGCTGTATATTTCCACACTTGTGCGTTTGCCCGCACACGACGCGCACGACGGGGGTAATTTTGCCCGTCGTGCGCTCGGATGGAAATTGCTCCACACTAGGCGTTTTAACCCACTCGCACGACGGGGGTAATATTGCCCGTCGTGCGCGCGGATGGAAATTGCTCGACACTTGTGCGTTTTAATAACCCCCGCGGACGACGCGCACGACGGGGGTTATTTTGCCCGTCGTGCGCGCGGATGGAAATTGCTCCACACTAGGCGTTTTAACCCACGCGCACGACGGGGGTAAGTTTGCCCGTTGTGCGCACGGCTGGAAATTGCTTTACAGATTGCGTTTTCCCCATCGCGCACGACGGGGGTAATTTGGCCCGTCGTGCGCACGGCTGTAAATTGCTCCACACTTGTGAGTTTGCTCGCACACGACGCGCACGACGGGGGTAATTTTGCCCGTCGTGCGCGCGGATGGAAATTGCTCGACACTTGTGCGGTTTAACCCCCGCGCACGACGGGGTTATTTTGCCCGTCGTGCGCGCGGATGAAAATTGCTCCACACAAGGCGTTTTAACCCACGCGCACGACGGGGATATGTTTGCCCGTCGTGCGCGCGGATGGAAATTGCTTTACACATTGCGTTTTCCCCCTCGCGCACGACGGGGGTAATTTGGCCCGTCGTGCGCACGGCTGTAAATCGTTCCACACTTGTGCGTTTGCCCACACACGACACGCACGACGGGGGTTATCTAGCCCGTCGTGCGCGCGGATGGAAATTGCTCGACACTTGTGCGTTTTAAACCCCCGCGGACGACGCGCACGACGGGGGTTATTTTGCCCGTCGTGCGCTCGGATGGAAATGGCCACACACTTGTGCGTTTTAACCCACGCGGACGACGGGGTTAATTTTGTCCGCCGTGCGCCTGGATGGAAATTGCTCCACACCAGGCGTTTTAACCCACGCGCACGACGGGGTATGTTTGCCCGTCGTGCGCGCGGATGGAAATTGCTTTACAGATTGCGTTTTCCCCCTCGCGCACGACGGGGGTAATTTGGCCCGTTGTGCTCACGGCTGTAAATTGCTCCACACTTGTGCGTTTGCCCGCACACGACGCGCACGACGGGGGTAATTTTGCCCGTCGTGCGCGCGGATGGAAATTGCTCGACACTTGTGCTTTTTAACCCCCACGCACGACGGGGTTAATTTTGCCCGTCTTGAGCTCGGATGGAAATTGCTCCACACTAGGCGTTTTAACCCACGCGCACGACGGGGATAAGTTTGTCCGTCGTGCGCGCGGATGGAAATTGCTTTACAGATTGCGTTTTCCCCCTCGCGCACGACGGGGGTAATTTGGCCCGTCGTCGCACGGCTGTATATTTCCACACTTGTGCGTTTGCCCGCACACGACGCGCACGACGGGGGTAATTTTGCCCGTCGTGCGCTCGGATGGAAATTGCTCCACACTAGGCGTTTAACCCACTCGCACGACGGGGGTAATATTGCCCGTCGTGCGCGCGGATGGAAATTGCTCGACACTTGTGCGTTTTAATAACCCCCGCGGACGACGCGCACGACGGGGGTTATTTTGCCCGTCGTGCGCGCGGATGGAAATTGCTCCACACTAGGCATTTTAACCCACGCGCACGACGGGGGTAAGTTTGCCCGTTGTGCGCACGGCTGGAAATTGCTTTACAGATTGCGTTTTCCCCATCGCGCACGACGGGGGTAATTTGGCCAGTCGTGCGCACGGCTGTAAATTGCTCCACACTTGTGCGTTTGCTCGCACACGACGCGCACGACGGGGGTAATTTTGCCCGTCGTGCGCGCGGATGGAAATTGCTCGACACTTGTGCGGTTTAACCCCCGCGCACGATGGGGTTATTTTGCCCGTCGTGCGCGCGGATGGAAATTGCTCCACACAAGGCGTTTTAACCCACGCGCACGACGGGGATATGTTTGCCCGTCGTGCGCGCGGATGGAAATTGCTTTACACATTGCGTTTTCCCCCTCGCGCACGACGGGGGTAATTTGGCCCGTCGTGCGCACGGCTGTAAATCGTTCCACACTTGTGCGTTTGCCCACACACGACACGCACGACGGGGGTTATCTAGCCCGTCGTGCGCGCGGATAGAAATTGCTCGACACTTGTGCGTTTTAAACCCCCGCGGACGACGCGCACGACGGGGGTTATTTTGCCCGTCGTGCGCTCGGATGGAAATGGCCACACACTTGTGCGTTTTAACCCACGCGGACGACGGGGTTAATTTTGTCCGCCGTGCGCCTGGATGGAAATTGCTCCACACCAGGCGTTTTAACCCACGCGCACGACGGGGTATGTTTGCCCGTCGTGCGCGCGGATGGAAATTGCTTTACAGATTGCGTTTTCCCCCTCGCGCACGACGGGGGTAATTTGGCCCGTTGTGCGCACGGCTGTAAATTGCTCCACACTTGTGCGTTTGCCCGCACACGACGCGCACGACGGGGGTAATTTTGCCCGTCGTGCGCGCGGATGGAAATTGCTCGACACTTGTGCTTTTTAACCCCCACGCACGACGGGGTTAATTTTGCCCGTCTTGAGCTCGGATGGAAATTGCTCCACACTAGGCGTTTTAACCCACGCGCACGACGGGGATAAGTTTGTCCGTCGTGCGCGCGGATGGAAATTGCTTTACAGATTGCGTTTTCCCCCTCGCGCACGACGGGGGTAATTTGGCCCGTCGTCGCACGGCTGTATATTTCCACACTTGTGCGTTTGCCCGCACACGACGCGCACGACGGGGGTAATTTTGCCCGTCGTGCGCTCGGATGGAAATTGCTCCACACTAGGCGTTTTAACCCACTCGCACGACGGGGGTAATATTGCCCGTCGTGCGCGCGGATGGAAATTGCTCGACACTTGTGCGTTTTAATAACCCCCGCGGACGACGCGCACGACGGGGGTTATTTTGCCCGTCGTGCGCGCGGATGGAAATTGCTCCACACTAGGCGTTTTAACCCACGCGCACGACGGGGGTAAGTTTGCCCGTTGTGCGCACGGCTGGAAATTGCTTTACAGATTGCGTTTTCCCCATCGCGCACGACGGGGGTAATTTGGCCCGTCGTGCGCACGGCTGTAAATTGCTCCACACTTGTGCGTTTGCTCGCACACGACGCGCACGACGGGGGTAATTTTGCCCGTCGTGCGCGCGGATGGAAATTGCTCGACACTTGTGCGGTTTAACCCCCGCGCACGACGGGGTTAATTTTGCCCGTCTTGCGCTCGGATGGAAATTGCTCCATACTAGGCGTTTTAACCCAGGCGCACGACGGGGGTAAGTTTGCCCGTCGTGCGCGCGGATGGAAATTCCTTTACAGATTGCGTTTTTCCCCTCGCGCACGACGGGGTAATTTGGCCCGTTGTGCGCACGGCTGTAAATTGCTCCACACTTGTGCGTTTGCCCGCACACGATGCGCACGACGGGGTAATTTTGCCCGTCGTGCGCGCGGATGGAAATTGCTCGACACTTGTGCGTTTTAACCCCCGCGCACGACGGGGTTAATTTTGCCCGTCTTGCGCTCGGATGGAAATTGCTCCACACTAGGCGTTTTAACCCACGCGCACGACGGGGATATGTTTGCCCGTCGTGCGCGCGGATGGAAATTGCTTTACACATTGCGTTTTCCCCCTCGCGCACGACGGGGGTAATTTGGCCCGTTGTGCGCACGGCTGTAAATTGCTCCACACTTGTGCGTTTGCCCGCACACGACGCGCACGACGGGGGTTATTTTGCCCGTCGTGCGCGCGGATGGAAATTGCTCGACACTTGTGCGTTTTAACCCCCGCGGACGACGCGCACGACGGGGGTTATTTTTCCCGTCGTGCGCGCGGATGGAAATTGCTCCACACAAGGCGTTTTAACCCACGCGCACGACGGGGATATGTTTGCCCGTCGTGCGTGCGGATGGAAATTGCTTTACACATTGCGTTTTCCCCCTCGCGCACGACGGGGGTAATTTGGCCCGTCGTGCGCACGGCTGTAAATCGTTCCACACTTGTGCGTTTGCCAACACACGACGCGCACGACGGGGGTTATTTTGCCCGTCATGCGCGCGGATGGAAATTGCTCGACACTTGTGCGTTTTAAACCCCCGCGGACGCCGCGCACGACGGGGTTATTTTTCCTGTCGTGCGCGCGGATGGAAATTGCTGCACACTTGTTCGTTTTAACCCCCGCGGACGACGGGGTTAATTTTGTCCGCCGTGCGCTCGGATGGAAATTGCTCCACACTAGGCGTTTTAACCCACGCGCACGACGGGGGTAAGTTTGCCCGTCGTGTGCGCGGCTGGAAATTGCTTTACAGATTGCGTTTTCCCCCTCGCGCACGACGGGGGTAATTTGGCCCGTCGTGCGCACGGCTGTAAATTGCTCCTCACTTGTGCGTTTGCCCGCATAGGACGTGCACGACGGGGGTAATTTTGCCCGTCATGCGCGCGGATGTGAATTTCTTCACACTATGCGTATTAACCCACGCGCACGACGGGGGTAAGTTTGCCCGTCGTGCGCTCGGATGGAAATTGCTTTACAGATTGCGTTTTCCCCCTCGCGCACGACGGGGGTAATTTGGCCCGTCGTGCGCACGGCTTTAAATTAATATCCACTTGTGCGTTTGCCGGCACACGACGCGCACGACGGGGGTGATTTTGCCCGTCGTGCGCGCGGATGGAAATTGCCCGACACTTGTGCGTTTTAACCCCCGCGGACGACGCGCACGACGGGGGTAATTTTGCCCGTTGTGCGTGCGGATGGAAATTGCTCCACACTAGGCGTTTAAACCCACGCGCACGACGGGGTAAGTTTGCCCGTCGTGCGCGCGGATGGAAATTGCTTTACAGATTGCGTTTTCCCCCTCGCGCACGACGGGGTAATTTGGCCCGTCGTGCGCACGGCTGTAAATTGCTCCTCACTTGTGTGTTTGCCCGCACAGGACGCGCACGACGGGGGTAATTTTGCCCGTCGTGCGCGCGGATGTGAATTTCTTCACACTAGGCGTATTAACCCATGCGCACGACGTGGGTAAGTTTGCCCGTCGTGCGCACGGATGGAAATTGCTTTACATATTGCGTTTTCCTCCTCGCGCACGACTGGGGTAATTTGGCCCGTCGTGCGCACGGCTGTAAATTAATATCCACTTGTGCGTTTGCCGGCACACGACGCGCACGACGGGGGTAATTTTGCCCGTCGTGCGCGCGGATGAAAATTGCTCGACACCTATGCGTTTTAACCCCCGCGGACGACGCGCACGAAGGGGGTTATTTTTCCCGTCGTGCACGCGGATGGAAATTGCTGCACACAGTAGGCATTTTAACCCCCGCGGACGACGGGGTTAATTTTGCCCGTCGTGCGCTCGGATGGAAATGGCTCCACACTTGTCTTTTTAACCCACGCGCACGACGGGGTTAATTTTGTCCGTCGTGCGCTTGGATGGAAATTGCTCCACACTAGGCGTTTTAACCCACGCGCACGACGGGGTAAGTTTGCCCGTCGTGCGTGCGGATGGAAATTGCTTTACAGATTGCGTTTTCCCCCTCGTGCACGACGGGGGTAGTTTGGCCCGTTGTGTGCACGGCTGTAAATTGCTCCACACTTGTACGTTTGCCCGCACACGACGCGCACGACGGGGGTAATTTTGCCCGTCGTGCGCGCGGATGGAAATTGCTCGATACTTGTGCGTTTTAATAACCCCCGCGGACGACACGCACGACGGGGGTTATTTTGCCCGTCGTGCGCGCGGATGGAAATTGCTGCACACTTGTGCGTTTTAACCCCGCGGATGACGGGGTTAATTTTGTCCGTCGTGCGCTCGGATGGAAATTGCGCCACACTAGGCGTTTTAACCCACGCGCACGACGGGGGTAAGTTTGCCCGTCGCGCGCGCGGATGGAAATTGCTTTACAGATTGCGTTTTTCCCTTCGCGCACGACGGGGGTAATTTGGCCCGTTGTGCGCACGGCTGTAAATTATTCCACACTTGTGCGTTTGCCCTCACAAGACGCGCACGACGGGGGTAAGTTTGCCCGTCGTGCGCGCGGATGGAAATTGCTTTACAGATTGCGTTTTTCCCCTCGCGCACGACGGGGGTAATTTAGCCCGTTGTGCGCACGGCTGTAAATTATTCCACACTTGTGCGTTTGCCCTCACAAGACGCGCACGACGGGGGTAATTTTGCCCGTCGTGCGCGCGGATGGAAATTGCTCGACACCTATGCGTTTTAACCCCCGCGGATGGAAATTTCTTTACACGTTGCGTTTTCCCGCTCGCGCACGACGTGGGTAATTTTGCCCGTCGTGCGCGCGGATGTGAATTTCTTCACACTAGGCGTTTTAACCCCCGCGAACGACGGGGTTTGTTTTGCACGTCGTGCGCACGGATGGAAATTTCTTTACACGTTGCGTTTTCCCCCTCGCGCACGACGGGGGTAAGTTTGCCCGTCGTGCGCGCGGATGTGAATTTCTTCACACTAGGCGTTTTAACCCCCGCGAACGACGGGGTTTATTTTGCACGTCGTGCGCACGGGTGGAAATTTCTTTACACGTTGCGTTTTCCCCCTCACGCACGACGGGGGTAATTTTGCCCGTCGTTCGCACGGTTGGTAACTTCTCAACACTTGTGCCTTTTAATCCCACGCCGCGCACGACGCATAGGCTGTAGCGCGTTGTTCGCGGGGAGTAATATACTCCGTTCTGGGTCGACGCGCACAACTGTGCCGTATAGTGTAAACTATTTCTTTGAAAAGGATATAAAGGGCGGGATGGTAATTGCACCAATAGTTCTAAAAAGTTGCTTTCATAGGGGCTATAAGGGCGGGATGGTAATTGCCCCAAAAGTTCCGGGCGCGTAAGGGCCCGTTGGTAATTGCACCAAAAGTTCCTCATGTTCCGCTTTTAACAACAGCCGTGGGATCGGATCGGACGGTCAGGAGGGGTCGAGCGCAGGAATCCCATCTGAGCACGAGCTCAGGCGCATTTTACCCATATATATATATATATATATATATATATATGGGGGAAGAATCACCTTTGGGCTTGGAATGATATGTGTGCGCCCAAACAGGAAGGTGGAGTGGGAATTAGGAGTTTCTCTGATCTTAATAACGCTTATGGGGTTAAATTGTCTTGGCGCATGCTGACTCACAAGGGTATTTGGGCTCTGCATATGAGGAATCAGTATCTGAGCAAATCTGGGCTTTTTCGAGCTACTTCTCATCCCATGCATTCTGGAACCTGGAAGTTCATTCTTCACTGTCGTGAGTTTACTAAAAAGTTGACCAAACGTGTTGTCAGAGACGGTTCTACCACATTATTTTGGTATGATAATTGGTTACCCTGTGGTCCCCTTTGTGGCACTTATGATATCCCTGCTGACGAGGAGGGAAATATGGTTAGTGATTACTGGTCTTCTGAGGGTTGGGTGGATAGCATTTCCTTGCGGCCGGTCCGCCATCTTATTAGTAGTACGGTTCTGACCGAGGGCAGTGACTGTTGGGCTTGGGCAAAGTCCCCTACTCTTCACAATGCCTGGGATGGTGCGCGGGCGTCTAAGCCTCTATTCCCATACTTCAAAGTGGTCTGGTTCCAGGGTCATATCCCCAAGATGGCTATCACCTTATTACGGGCTTTTCACGGGAAATTGCTTACCCGTGATAAGCTCGTGCATTGGGGAGTGCCTACTTCACCCGACTGTGTTTTATGTCCTGATAATGTTCATGAAAGTATAGATCACCTGTTTTTTGAATGCCCATATACTAACTATCTCCTTTGCAGGAGCTTACTCAAATTGGGGGTCACTAATATTATGCCCAATTCCTTGTCTGAAACTGGTGATCTGATACTATCACTTTTTCATGGGGAAAACAATATGGGAAGATTAGCCAAAACGGTTTTGGCAGTGATGACTTGGCATATCTGGCAAGAGCGAAACAGAAGGATCTTCGAAGGAAAAACTCAGATTAAGACTCTTCTATTTGATAATATCGCGGACGATGTCAGAATTGCCTTGCGGCATGTTGATTGGGATGGAGATTCTGATATGGCGCCCCCGTCCAATTGGGGTTTGATAGATTAGTCTGATATACCTGTATTTTTTGTTGTTCTTTTGACCCTACGGATAGCGGAAGGTGTCATGTATCTGCTGGGGTGGGAGCGCCTGTGCCCACATCTCAGGATACTCACATCCTTCTTCCATCCGGGAGCGTCCTGTATTTTTTACACATGACTCAATAAAGATAAAAGCATATTCTCCAATATATATATATATATATATATATATATATATATATATATATATATATATATATATATATATATATATATATATCAACTATAACCATATAGCCTATCACATATTACTATAGATATGTACTAGTCATTACCCGTGCCCATAGGGCACAATTTATTTAATGGCTGAGTTCCTCCCCCCAAATTTCAAGTTCACCCAAATTTCAAGTTTTCCCACAAAATTTCAAGTTCCCCCCAAATTTAAGTTTTCCCCCAAAATTTAAGTCCCCCAAAATTGTCATTGCCACCTAGGACAAACTTCCCACGTAGGACAAAGCTGTGTCCTAGTATGATAAGATTCAAAATCTTCAAAGGATTGGAAAAAAATGGTCGGAAGGTGGAGAATAAAAAGTGTGGGTGGGTGTGTGGGGAGGGTCCAGGGGCAAAAATGCAAAAACCAGGGTTGTATGTGCAAAATTCCACCCCTCTTCTTTTATCCCTCAAAATCTCATCTCTTATATTTTCTCTTATCCAATTTCCCTATTTTATAGAATAGATATCCAAATTCTCTTACCCAATTTCGCATGTCCAAATTCTCTTATCCAATTTCTCTTGATAACATCCCTCTTTTATATAACAAACTAGAAATTGCCCGTGCCCGGAGGGCACGGAAGCAGTCGTCACCCAGACGCAAATGCAGAGAAAAGCGGGGGCTAAAGCGGAAAAAAAGCGTGAGAGTGTGGGAGAGGAGCATCGGGGGTTGCAAAAGGAGGAAAAACATGGATCGAAGCGCAAAAAAGACACCCCAAACCAACTCCCCCAAAACCCACCCAAAACTAAGCCCAAAACGCCACCCCATTGGGCCCACAGAGATGAGATGGAGCACCACTGGCCAATCGTTTGTCATAGCCAACTTGTGACTGGGACAAACACGTCGCCACATCCATCATTTGTATAATATATGTTTCGAAAAAGGCTGAAGTGTGCAAAATTCCCCACCTCATCTCTTATCCCTCAAAATCTCATCTCTTATATTTTCTCTTATCCAAATTCTCTTCTCCAATTTCTCATGTCCAAATTCTCTTATCCAATTTCTCTTGATAACATCCCTCTCTTATATAATGGATACACACACACACACACACACATATGTATGTATGTATATATATATATATGTATGTATGTATGTATATATATATATAGTATACACATATACACATATATTCATACCATTTTGCCCACGCATACACATGTATCCACCCACGTGTATCCATGTACACACACTACGTATACACTACTACACCCAACAAGTACTATACATACACATCTACAATCCAATATTCATTCATATATATGTGTGTGTGTAGATATTTATCTTCATATCACATACCTCTCTCACAACCATATCTACAAAGGGTACACTCACATCATGTCATCCACACACACACACACACACACATACATTTTTATTTATACCAACCCACACATATCTAAAATTTCATACAAATATTTAAGTCCACACTTACAACTAGGTGATCCAACACATCCATTTACATAATATTGCATCCACTCTATATTTATCACACACATTGACATCATGCTACGCATTCACTCCACACAAATAGTACAAGGAGGATCACAACATCCACACACCAATTTATAGTACACACATCAATATGTGTGTGTGTGTGTGTGTGTGTGTGTGTGTATATATATATACAAGTATGGATATCATACCATACAATGCCATACGCAGGAAGACACCACAAGTTATTCATACACCTACTCATAGAATACCATACATTTCACTATACACACCCATAGTATACCACACATAGGAGTATACCATACATATGTACTACATGTCTAGTTGAAAACAGGGCATGACAGGATGACCATTCATCTTCTGGTTGATGTTTTCATCTTCTGGATGATTATTTATCTTCTGGATTATGTTTTCATTTTCTGGATGATGTTTTCATCTTCTGGATGATGTTTTCATCTTCTAGATGACCATTCATCTTCTGGATGATTATTCTTCTTCTGGATGATGTTTTCATCTTCTGTATGATTATTCATCTACTGGATGATTATACATCTTCTGGATGACCATTCATCTTCTGGATGATTATTTTGTAAGCCAAGAGTTTTACCTAGGTCTTACATATCATATTTCATCTTCTGGATGATGTTTTCATCTTCTGGATGATTATTCATCTTCTGGATGACCATTCATCTTCTGGATGATTATTCATCTTCTGGATGATGTTTTCATCTTCTGTATGATTATTCATCTACTGGATGATTATACATCTTCTGGATGACCATTCATCTTCTGAATGATTATTCTGTAAGCCAAGAGTTTTACCTAGGTCTTACATATCATATTTTATAGTTAGGCTTAAACAGATAGTTCGGATTTCAATTCAGGAGATCGACGAGATTTGACTCATTTGAAGATATAATCTCAAATCAATTTATTTGATCTTTTAAAGATGTAAAGACAACCTTTATCAAAGACAACCTTTTGATAAGGAACTTTCTCGGTTTTTATTTTATATATTTCATAGAATAGACATCTCAAAGTCTATTCAGGCAAAGAAAGAAATTAGGAATAAATCCATAAGGCTATGCTTTCACAACATCCATAGTAGCAAAAGCCAAATTTTCCTTTACCCATCGTAGGAATTTCGAAAACATAACCAGGGAGCCTGATGCATCAGTTTTATTTATTTTGTAAGTAAGTCAAGCTCATTTTACTTGATTACTTCATGGTTTTAACGAAATAAGCCTTTAAGCTATAGCATGTTGGTTATAGCATACGATTTTATTTATTTATATTTGTGTTTATACAATACTCATTTAACACACAGGTTTGATATCTTTTGACATCAAGACTTCAGGGCCAAACACTTCACATTTCATAAGTGAGTCCAGCTCAACATATTATTGTCTTGTTCAACATTATTGGCCAATCTCTACGTTTGCTTCAGAAAACGGAGTGTGGAACGATATTTATAATTATCATTTAAACGTCAAAATGAAATGTAAGTAATTATCGACAAGTGTGTGTTTTGAATCCAAACACCTCCCCCTGTAAGTACACTATTCAATAATATTTCAATTTATTACAGATTCATCTCTTCTAGAGGTTCTAAAAATGGAGAGGATATGGAGATGAGCTCACTTTCCTATGGTGGGATTATTTAAAGGTCTCCTTCAGTTTTTTCTCTATTGGGAGCCTTGTGGTATGTCCTTTTATTTTAATTTAGACACATCCACTTCTGCTGTTGGTGGATTGCATCCATTATTTTTGGATATCAATCCTAGCTGGGTTTTTAGCAGTAGGGATGTGTGATTTTGAAAATATTTGGTTTGTTAAAAATATGTATGAAAACTGTTGAACAATTTCGTAAGTGTGGATCTTCAGGATCTCGACACGAATCATGTTGTTTGAAATGGTCAACTGAGCTTCAGGCTCATGGATGATGGTAATAACCATGTTGGACCTAATACTGGAAATTAAAAGAGATTTGAATGTGAAGGATCTTCATGATCAAATCTTCACTATCGGTTCTTTATATGATTACCCATCAAGGCACAATATATGAGATGTGCTCTAAATGCTTCCCTGTTAGGAGTGCTCGAAATCAATTTATCTGGGATAATTACTTCCGATAAATATTTCTAAGATGGCATTTTGATGGTTTATAGTAGTGCTATATGGATGTGTACACATCATGGAACAATCTATAAGATGTGCTCTAAAAGCTTCCCCTGTTAGGGATTCTCGGAAACTATTTATATGAGGTGATCAGGCTCATATAAATAGGTTCTAAGGAGGTATTTTGATGGTATGCAGTGTAATTTCATGTCCTCATCTAGTCACCAACAACAGGATTTTTAACGGATGAATAATCCGTAAAATCATTTTAATGATTTATTTATAAACCAATTTTTTGGGTGTGAACACAAACTTCAGGGTGTTCGATATTATTCCAGTTGCAAATACTGGTTGATTTCCCAGTGTTATCCAATGTTCCTGCCATTTAAAAATGTGTCCCATTTACTTTGAAAAAGCTGGACTGCTGTTGGATAACAGGTTTGATAATGACCATTTTTAAAGGATATATGGATGAGTACTCTAATGTACATCATCAGCCATATGTAGGAAGTGGATAAGTCGACTTTTATCCCTCAAATACTCTCAAGAGACCTAAAGGTCTTATTATTTTAATGATGATAGTAAATATATCATCTTAAATTCTTTTGAGGAAGTGAAGAGAGTTAATGTCCACGTGAATGAGATGATCTCGTAATCATTTTTCCTTTTTGAATGGGACAATGAAGGTTTCACCCTTTTGAAGAATCTTCGGTTTCTTCAGTTTTATAGGATTGGTTAATAATGTCTTGCATCATTAATCCCGGGGTGACCAAATATAACATACCAAAGTTTAAAAACTTGGTCATTTCTGGCCACTTTAGATGCTCCAGTATATATGCTTCCGCTTTTTATTTTTCTTTATATAGCATATGACTTTTGAAAGTCTATTTGAAGATTCAAGTATGGTCTTCATGCCATTTTTCTTGAGTTATTCTATTAAGGATTTCGTATTGACGAATATCCTTTGAAACTTTATAGGTTTCAGACAGTACGTGGCATCCTCATTTTATTTTTAGGAGTATTCAGGTTTGCTATTCATGATCCTCGATTTCAGATGTCCCGAATAGATCTTTTTTACTATTATAAGGGTAAAAATGCTTTCTATAACATACGTCTTGAGGTATAATTTGGATAATAAAAATATCCATAATCGTTTGGCAAATATTTATAGCAAACCATTCACAGTAAAATAAAATGCATAAAAAGCATGATATTCATCAATAAGAAATATTGTGATAATGCATTTAAACACATATATACTGCAAGAAAATACTCCTGATAATTATGTTATGGCAACTTGTTTTATAGTTCGATGTGTGCTCGAGGAATATCTAAGTAAACAATAGCTAGGTTTATGCCAATTTTTATATTTGACTAGCTTTGCCAGGTGGACACATGTTATGAGTTGCAGGAAGAAGTTTGATTGTTTTGATGACATGAATAGGTAGGCAAGCAGCTCGGAATACTTAGTGAACTTTTGTTCATGGTATTACTGCATCAGTATCGCATAGGGCTGTTGACGAACAGAACGTTCGACGAACTACTCGTGAACAAGCTCGGTACATGTTCGTTTACGTTCGTTTAGGAAGCTTAATGAACAAGCTTGAACAGATTTTTAGAGTTCGCTTAGTAAACGAACAGAGCTTGAACATAACCATGTTCGTTCATTTATGTTCATGAACAAGCTCGTTAAGTGTTCGTGAACGAACATGTACCGAAAATAGTAAATCTAGACAAATACTATATTTTTTATTATCCTTGGAATGGATGCTTGTAATGGTATATATAGAGCTATTATGCTGGATTTGTTTGCTTTTGTCCTGCAAATATTTAATCCTTTTATTTAATTGATTTAGTCATTGGCAATAATGTTTAAATATTATTCTTCCTGATTAAAAAATTGACGTTTGTTCGTTGGTTTGAAAATCCGTTCATGAACAAGATTGATTTGTGTTCACGAACATGTTACGGAACATGTTCACGAACAAGCTCGATAAGTCGTGTTAACGAACAGAACGTTCGATTAACTACTCGTGAATAAGCTCGGTAAATGTTCGTTTACGTTCGTTCGGTAAGCTTAACGAACAAGCTTAAACAGGGTTTTAGAGCTCGGTTAGTAAACGAACAGAGCTTGAACATGGATTTTGTTCATGAACAAAACCAAGCTCCCTGTTCAAGCTCGTTCAAGCTCGTTCGTCAACAGCCCTAGTATCGCATTCTTTACATGGAAGGACGTGTATGTCATTTCCAATGTGCGATCTTCTGAGACTTATTCACCACACAACTTCGGGCGTGAGGTGATACTAAAAAAGACTGTGTTGTACTCAATTAAGGACTTAAAAGACATGCAGTCTCAGGTTCTCACACTCATAACATGCTCTTGATGTTTATACCGTTCATCCAAGGACACCTATAACTTGTATGGGTCCTCAACAGTGAGGTACTCTGATTTCAGCGTTTTGTCCATGTGGCGGTGGATGGCGTTTGCCATTGCTATTCCTCTTCGAACTATGTCACATCTTCCCTTTCCCTTTGTATTAGACCTTGTTTTTTATTCTTCCACTTTTCACTCAACATTTATTTCGTTGTATAGCTTCAAATTTTTGAATGTCTATTTAAGTACTCAAGTATGGCTTTGATGCCATTTTTCTTTCTCTTGAGTAGGCTACACAAACAGTAATGATTTCGTTTAAACAAATATCCTTTGAAACTTTGTAAGTTTCTTTCAGTATTTGTTGAAGAAGAAACATAGGTCAGTTGAGCAATTATGTGGGTGCGAATATATTTCTCACTTAAATCATGACTTCAGACGTGATCTTATAATTATTATGTGTAAGGTCAGTTATAAGAATACTACCTTGTAGTGAGATAACTCTTAAAGAGTTAGCGGTGTTATGGCATCCTTTTTTGGTGTCCATATTGGTCCATATAGACCATAGATTTTCAAGATCTATTTACCGCGTGTTGCTCATCTTTAAGATGGTATAAATGATGTTCGCATGATTAGGATGTTTTATTATTTTTGGGAATAAGGGATATTAGCATATTATTTGAACTTCAGGTTCAATTTTGCCATTTTGAAAATTATATGTATGCCATAAACATAATTATAATTATATCTGTGAACACATATGCATGGAAATAATATTATTATCATCACATGCATAATCACAGAGACATAAGGAAATTTGCATCACAGATATGCTTCAGGCATTAAAATTTTCATCACAAATATTTTTCATACATTAAAATTTTCATCACAGATATGCTTCAGGCATTAAAATTTTCATCACAGATATGCTTCAGACATTTAAAATTTTCATCACATATATGCTTCAGGCATATAATGGTAAATGGGAGAATTAATTATATGTCCCAAAAAGCCTCATATACAATTTAGGAGTCCCGTCATCTATGGCTGTCCCAAGACCCAAATTAGGGTTTGGGTTGGTATTCGCGTGATTAGCGCAGTAGCGGCCTTCAGGGTCGCCGAGGGTACACGAGGACACGATAGCGGCCTTCAGGGTCGGGAAAAATCCCTCAGGTATAGTATCTCTTTTTCATATTCTTGTTGCTATAGTTTATACATTGTTGCATCTCAGCTTATGCACATGCCGAGAGGGAGCATTATCTGTTTGGGGATACCCAATGTTGGTCATGCTGCATAGAAAATTTTTAAAAATCAAAATCAAAGAATGCAAAACTTACGCAGATGCCGCATTTAATAATTAGCTAATCATGCACAAACTCCCTCTGATCATGGCATGTAATTATCATAGTGGTTTTTATTATGACATCTCATGTCATCGCAAAAAACAAATAACGCCAAGACGCGTTATTTCATGCGTGGGATACAAATGACGCATGAAATACAAATTGGATTTTTATTGTAACATCTCATGTCACACATGAAATACAAATAATGCCAGGAGATCTTATTTCATGCATGGGATCCGTTGTTTAATTGTAAAATTCCAATTTTTATCTATGTAATCAACGTTTTTTGTTTTAAAATTTGATCTTTATCGTAAAAACATCAATTTTTAATCCAAGATCTATCAGATCTAAACATATTCTACGAAAAATATGTTTAGATCGAGTTTTTGTGTGATTACATCTAGACCCGTCCTCCAGATCTAGCGACGTTCGATGAAATATGCCCGAAAAAATCTGCGTCTTCTCGCGAAGCGTCGCGTTGCGAGACAAAATCGTTGGAGCTTCCCCGGGTCGCCACCCTCTCACGAGCCGTCGCCTTTTTCACGAGCCGTCGTGCTGATAACGTGTTGTGAAGGGTTGAGAGCCATGAAACCGCTAGCCTCATATATATATATATATATATATATATATATATATATATATATATATATATATATATATATATATATATATATATATGGGGCAAATGTGCCTGAGAACGTGCGCAGGTAGAATTACCTGCGCACGCCCCCTCTGTTCGGGGTTTCTAAATATTTTTTTTTGAAAATTTTTTTTGCAGTAGCTAGATATACTTGTTATGAAGCTCCCCACAAAATTTCAGGTCAATCCGACACCGTTTGAGCCTCCGTTCATCGATTTCAAAAACGTTGCGCAAAAGCTTCATAACAAGTATATCTAGCTACTGCAAAAAAAAATTCAAAAAAAAAAATATTTACAAACACCGAACAGAGGGGGCGTGCGCAGGTAATTCTACCTGCGCACGTTCTTAGGTACATTTTTTGCTATATATATATATATATATATATATATATATATATATATATATATATATATATATATATATATATATTATAAAACTGGGATGTTATCAAGAGATTTTGGATAAGAGTTTTTGTATAAGAGATATTGGTTATGAGAAAATGGATAAGAGAAAATGGATAATGGAATTTGGATATGTTTGTTAATACATATGTTTGTTAATAGCTTTTGTATTTGAGAAATTGCATATGAGAAATTGATATGAGATATTGGGTAAGGTTTGTATGTTGGAGGGAAATTTTGTTTGGGAAACTCAAATTTTGAAAACTCAAAGGTTAACAAAACTTGGGGGGAAAAACAAAAAAGCTCAGTAATATCTGTCGCCCTCTCCCTAAAAGATCTCTCTCAAAAAGATCTCTCTCAAAAAAAAATCTCAGTGTGAAATCTCTCTCACTCAACAAATCATGTTCATCGTGGTGTGCTTCTGCGCCAAGAGAGCTTCTGCGCCAAGAGATTCCATGTCTGGTTCACTAACCTCCACAACTCCATCAGGGACGATCACTATCTCTTTGGCCGGAGGCTGCATAACTTTGGAGAGGACCGTCAATCGTTCCACAGATCCAGGGAGACATTAACCCAGAACCCGAATCTCGCTTCAAACCCCAACAGATCTAGGGTGATCCACTTCCACACCAACAAATGCATACATGTCTCCTTCAAACCCCCAATCTCTCTTCGTAAATTTCAGTTTCTGATGCACATTCTCATTGATTTTTCAGGCAAATCAAAGCTACCGTCCTTTGCAAACAAGCCCATCTCCTCAAAAACCCGTCATCAAAGAAGCAGCGGTAGTGCCAGATGTTCTCTCTGTTCCCAAGCTGAGGCATTTTCTTAAAGCATGCTAGGTGTTTGTTGAAATGTCTGTGAGAAACGAATTGTTGATTACTACTATTTACTTTAGGGAGACCATAGTCCAAGCTGAGCAAAAAATTGGAATTATATATTTGATGTTATGAACTAGAAACAGATAAAGAATCCATCAGCCATCCAAGAACATTTTATTTGAGTAAATATTATTTATTAGATTTCTCAAGTTGTAAAAATAAGTGTGAGATAGCCATCAGCCATCAGCACCGGTCTATCATTAACTGTGTATTCATTTACTAACAAACTTAAAATGCATGTTTCATTTACTGCTGAAATTTCTACAATGTATCTATCATTAATTGTGTATTCGTTTACTGCGAAAGATTTAATTCAAGTGTTTTACTGCTATACAAATTTTTTTTAACTTAACTGTTTAATTTTGTTTGAGACTGTATACAAACCTCCAATGGTCGAACTAAATTTTTTTACTATTATTTTAAACTAAGGTACATGCCCACAATGCCGGGTGATTTTAGGCATGGTGAAGAAGTCAAGAGACGCATTATTAATCAAATAATCAGTCTACTATGCGTTTTAAGCTATTCTTGATACTTGCTTCTATTGCATTCCCTTTTTCTGCCAAGAAAGCAAACTATATGCACGAAAACCAATTATACATGACCATATTCTGATATGTGAATGGTGAAGAGTTACTGTCTCCATGTATGGGTTTATTTACATATGTTTTCAAGGCACATCAAACATGTATTAATGCTATTATGCATGAACTCATTGATAACCTAAACAGAACTACTTTAGTTATAGATTCTTCGATAAATGATCAGAAATTTATGATGCCAAATTTGTAAGGACATCATGTCAGATACCATTTCTCATTTCTTTTTATTGTTCTATGCTAATCGATTAAGGGTTTGTATTTGATATATTTTGTTGTGTATATTTAAGAGTTGAAATTATTGAGGAAAAGTTTATTTCTTTCTTCAAAATGTTTTTTGATAAAATTCTTCATAAATCTCTTTAATCTCTGGTATGCTATATTTTCATGGTTGTAATTTTGGTGTGCCGATTAAGACAATTGTATCTGCATGTTTTGGAGGAGGCCCAAAATGGCTCTGTAACTATGCATCCACTACAATTAGAACACCTCTATATAGAAAGGTAAATAGTTATATATTCTCTGGCTTTTGCTATTAATATTTCCTGTATATAGAAAGGTAAATAGTTATATATTCTCTGGCTTTTGCTATTAATATTTCTCAAACTTATTTAAATTTATAATTCTCGAGTACAGTTAAATTGTTAAATTTAACTATATTCTTCAAAAAAACAAAGCTGGAACTTATTTATCACTGCAACCCTCCATATTCCTCTTATATATTTTCAGGTTTGATTTGAAATTGTTTAAAGCGAGAAATTTTGTGAAATCTCAATACCGTTGATCTATGAAGCATGGAATGTAAGTTTTAATTCTTTCCCCTCTCTTTGTCATGTCATTTTTTGGTTCAAAAGTTGGTGCTTTAGCTGTGTTTTGTGTAATCTCATTCTCCAATATTATGTAATCTGATATGAATGTCCATAAGAAAATATATTATTCCTAACATATGGATGTTAGGTGCTCTTTCATTTGTTTAGCTGATTTTCCCCTTTTAAATAATGTTTGTGAGTGGAAGTAGGAAGTAAGTTATTTAGTTATTTAGACCACAACACCAAGATATTTAGTTATTTAATTGCATGATATTATGATCTGCCGTATTGCCGTGGGAAGCATCATTTGAGTTTTCATTTTTGTGCCAGGGAAAACCTGATCGGCCCCCGATAAGTATGCTAACCATTGCTCTCGCTTTTTGCAGTCATGCCATAGGTCATGCACTAATCTTGATAGTTGCAATGAATTGAGACCCCAAAGCTGGGATTTTAAGCTATTTGCATGCTCTGAGTGGCATTTATATCCATACGAAAGCCGTTAGATCTTTATCTGATTCTACCCTCAAAGTTGTTTATGTAATGCTCAGTGACTTTGATGATTTCAGCTCTTCCTCCAATCTCACAAGTGTGTGTGTTTTTGCAGAAATATGTGGAAATATAGATTCAGTCATTACTACCTTTCATGCAATTTGTTTTAAGAATCTGTACATTACTCTTTATGAAATATTTAGCAATAGGATTTCCTTTTGGGCATTTGCTAATTGCAGAACAACTTTTTTTCTGTCTTTTTCTCTGATCTCTTTTGTAATTTTGTTATAACTGTTTGCTTTCAATATGTTGGTGTTGTTCTGGAGATAGGTAGATCTCACCTGCAGATTTTTTTTGGTGATTTTTGAAACTTTTCTTTTGATTGTTAATTTCAGAAAGTTTCAAATCATTCAAAAGTTATAGAACCTGTGAATCAATTTGTGGTGCATATGCAAATATGGATATGTACCCAAAATTATCATAATCAAATTGTTCATAGTTTGAATCTTTTGAAACAAAAAATGCAAGTGCTTCGGCTAAACGTGCTACGTCTAAGAATAACACTTCGAGAGTCGATGAGCCTTATAGCTGAATGAAAGGATCCTTTCATCCATGTCTCGGAGATCAACTGTTGCAAATCCTTGGCATGCTCTTGATGTAGGTAATCACATAAATTTTATTTCAATTACTTCACATTTATAAGGCATCTTACACAACCCACCTAATTATATACTTCTGCATGTAGGTCCTGAAGCCTCCTACGACTTTCACTGATGTAATTTCTTTTATTCAGCATTTAAGAATTTAGGAGTTAGTAGATGGTTACTCAATTTCTATTACCAGTAAATGACATCTGACTATATAATAGCATGTTTTAACTTGCCTATGTGTTTCTATTGAATTCCTTTGTGCTAACTTGATGTTGAAAGCATCTTTCACTTGAAGTTAAAGTATCGATGACAACTTCAAATTGACTAAAAAGTAGAAATTAATAAAACACTTAGCATAAATTTCATTTGACAAGCAGATACCCTGATGAAGATGACATTTCTCATGTTGGCTCTAGATATTTTCCAGTTGAGTTGAAATGAATTTCAACAAGCTTTCCCTTGCATCATCCAATGAGTAACAAATTATTAAAAGAAATTGGTTTTGACGACGCCAGTGGTGACGACCCGGCCATTATCGGCCGCCACGTCTGCGGCAATCCAACACTGATGCTTGATTGGGAGATGTTTTGAGTGAGAGGTAGCTAGCAGGCATGTCATCAGGCTCTGTAAGGTGGGTGGGTAGGTGGGTGGGTCTAATGATTGAGTTTGATTGGCTTTCTTTTCTTAATGTTCTAAATTTTTGATTTTTAATCTTCTAAATTTCATGGTATTCTTTTATATGGACATATAAACTCAAGTGTATGAGATTTACTTTGGCATTTATGAGGTCAGTTTGAGCCAGGATGAGTTTGACAGGCTGCACCATGGCCTTCTTTCCCAGTTTGACCACAACATCAATGGAAATGCTGCAATTTAAGGATCTCATATGCTGGCACGAAGCTAAAACAACAAGTTACAGTAACAAAATATATTTGAAGAAACCTACAAATTGAATTTTTTTGTATGTGGAATGAATCAGTATATGCAACGTTGATTTTTGCTAGAAAACATTGTCGACAGGTGCTAACACTGACAAGGATGTAGAATTATAGGAAATTGAGGCAATTCAGTTCCTTGGTCTTGATCGATTCGTTGGTTTGTATTGCAGGAAAGGTTCATGAGATCGGATCATTCAGTATCAGCAGCTTAAAAGTCCACAATGAACGGCCAACAAATGCCTCAACTACTTTAGTTCCCTCTATGGACCAATGCCGCTGGTAGAAACCAACATGAAGGCTGTGGATGCACAAAGAGAATGGCTCTGGTAGCAAACCAATTTAAGGGATTCATGAAGCTGACAACAAAGTTTTGGTTAATTGATTAATTCTTATATTTGTTTTCCAGTGTGCTTATCCACAAAGAATCAACTGATGCTTGAATTTTGAAATATGATGGAATTCCATGCTCTGCTGACTGTTTTCCTAAAAAAAATTCCTTTGTGATCACATTGTCTTAGGTGGGTTAGCTGCAGTTATGTGGATGCTTGACTTTTGAAATATGATGAAATTCCATGCTCTGCTGACTGTTTTCCTAAAAAAATTTCCTTTGGGATCACAGTGTCTTAGGTGGGTTAGAAGTCTGGATTGTAGCTGTAGTTATGGGGACACAAGCACACACACACCCAAACACCAGAACATACACATGCACGTCACATAGAATGTAAACTCAATATTGTGTTCCTGGTGAGGGAAGATATCATGATTTATGTTTAATGCATGTTCATTATTTTGTGGCACATCTCTTAAGCTGTTTACTTCTTGCTACTTATAGTATTTTGATATGGCAACAGATTTGCAACAAGTGAAAGACAGTGGGTTGAAGCCCAAGTTGAGAATGCTAAACAACAGGCTATTCTCTTAATGTTAAAGTCTCAAATATCCTCAGCTGAAGCTTACATACATCGTGATGTTCATTCTCTTAGGTACCTTTCTAATTGATTTTTTATTTTATTGTTGCTTACACTGCTTACTATTTAAATATGGTATTTAAATGATGTTCTATACTAATACATTATTTATTCCAGCAACAATAAAATAAAAAATCAATGGACTTTTTACAGGCTGTTTGTGTTTGCAAATTTCATGGATTGCTTACTGTTTAAATTGCCATTATACTAAAAAGTTGTTTGCAAATTCCATGATTCCATGGACCGCTTACTTTTTACAGGCCGTTTGTGTTTACAAACTGCTTCCAGCCACAATAAAAAGTTCATGGTTTCATTTTACAAGCTGTTTGTGGTTTACAATAAAAAAGTTCATGCAAGTTTTAAATGACCAAAAAGATAACCAAAGAAAGAAAAGAAACTCCATAAAAGAACAAAGTTTCCCTTTAGACATTAGAGCCGAGTATTTCATTGAATTTGTTGGATGTTGGGGATCAAAATAATCAAATTCAAACATCCTTAATCCATTCATTCATCCTTTCAAAATAAAAAATAGATTTTATTTTTGTCAAATTTGTTAATTCAAGTATTTTTTTCACATGATCTTATATATTTAACAAACTGAGATGTTTTCTTAGATGTATTAGCTATTTGAACATCCAAACTGAAAAAAATCAAGTAGCCGTGGAACACAGAAATCCTGTCATTTAAAGTTATTAACAACTTTATATGAGAACATGTAACGGCTTGAAAAAATGTTAATTAACTCTGAAAACCTGTATTTGTAGCTTGCGTAGAACCTATATTTCATATAACCTGTTAATTCATGCATTTCATAGAACCTGTTATTTCATAGTACATGAAATGCATAATATATTAACATGTTCTATGTAATATGCGCCTGAAATGCATATTTATATTCTGAACTTGGCCAGGAATTAACCTGGAATTAACCATATGAACCAGTTTGTGTGCATGTGTTACTTTGATGTGGTTTCATATGTGAATGATGGTTTCTTGGTTGCATAGGTTCTTCAGAGATTGAATTGGCATTACCCTGACATTTACTGGAGGAGAAGATGCACTGTGTTTGCGTGTAAAGACAACACCAGAGGAAGTTAGCAAGAGAAGTCTTGAGCATGTTAATGCAACTGTAAGTAGGGACAGTTGATGCACCACCGGCTCGACGCCTGGTTTCGGACCACCGATAGCTGATGCACTACCTGTAAATTATGGATGTTATATTTTGTATTTAGAGAAGTTGTTCATTTCTATGAATTTGAGTTTGTGAAGGCATAGATGGACTGGAAGATATGAAGCTCATTTGTGGGATAACAGTTATAGAAAAGAATGCCAGGCTATAAAGGGAAGGCAATGTTGTATATTCAAATGAGTACTCAGAAAAACACTTGAAGATTTTCCCATTTTTTTGGGAGGCAAAAGTATTTTATTCATATAACACAAGTTTTTTCTTTGCTCATTTGTATGCAGTAGGATGTTAAAGAATATGATTGGGTCATCAGTCAGAGGAATCTACACTGTATGATCCCCTTAATTCCATTAATGTAATTATTTAAGGATTTTCGGCGGTTGTATAACATATGAAAACTGAATTTTCGCTGCCTCTCATATGAAAGAATGTTGTTTGCCCATATGATATTGTTGACAATTTAGTACTATTGAAAAATTTTGAGTTTTGGCTAAGAGAATGGGATGAGTGATGTCTATCCACATGATCCACTCTCAAAATATTGAATGTTTGAGAATTGAAGCTTTGCAATCATTTTTCTTTTTTTCTCCATTAAATTTGTTGTAACAGTTTGCTACAATGACAACCATTTTATGAATATCTGTGCCATAGTTAATCAATGAACCCGGGTAATGAAATTGATTGCTTTTTGGTATTTCTTAGACATTGGTATGCTCTATGTCCTCATGTCTCATACTTCTACTAAGGTGTTCATGTCATAGAAATATGACCTTTTCTGCAGTTGGCTTGGTATGTAAAGCAACTGAAAATAAGAAGTTAAAGATATCCTGATCGAAAGATTTTTGTGTTGAGTTATCTGTACCTTTTTGTTTGATTTAGGATTTCTATAATTTCATGTGGATTCAGATCTGGATCGCGTGTGCACGAGCATATGAAACTGAAGCTCTCACCTTATGTAACTTATGGATATCAATTTCTAACTGAAGCTCTCACCTTAAACAATTTTAAGCATTAAGCAAATAAAACTGAAGCTCTCATTTCATTTCAATATCCATCAGTCAAATATCCAGGATTGCAGTCCCCTGTCATACTATGCATATGAAATTGAAATTGAAAATCTTGGATATTGAGCCTATGAAGTTGAAATTGAAACAACGTTAAACAAAAATATGCTCAAGGCTCAAAAACTGATGGACAATGAGACTGATGGATAGGCTCAAAAATATTGAGCCTTCCTGTCAAGTGAAATTGAAATTTTTGTAACTGATGGACAATCAGTTTCCTATCAAAAATCCATGGAAATATTTATAACTTATGGATTTTGAGCCTTCCCCTCAAAATATTGAGCCTTTCCATCAGTTTCAATGATATTGAGCCTATCCATCAATTTCAATTTACATGAAGGCTCAAAAATCCTGTTAAACAAAAACGAAAATCCATTGAAATTAAAATTGTTTCATATGCTCAAGGCTCAATATCCATGGATGAAATTTCAATATCCATCAGTTAATTTCATTTCAGTTCATATTGAAATTGGTTAAGATAAATGAGATAAATGAATATTGAAACTTGACTGAAATTCATATCAATACTCTGAGTATATATCAATGCTCTGTAAACTTATGCTCAAAATACATGAAATTGAATAACTATTTTGAATAACTATTTTGGTATTTCATGCAAAGTTTGCTTAGTGCCACTCAAAATGATTGAAATTTCTTGGGATGAGCTAAATAATGGGTGATCTAAGATTTTGAGGGGGAATCGTAAATGAACCGCGCCGAAGGCGCCCGCTAAATTTTTTAAACTAATTTGTTGTTCTGCACCGAAGGCGTCCGCGCCGAATTTATTGTTCCGTGCTGAAGGTGCATGCGCTGATTTCGTTGTTCCACGCTGAATGCGTCCGTGTCGCTAAATATTTTTACTCTAATTTGTTGTTCCGGGCAATTTTGGTCGTGGAAATAATTTTTTGGGGACCAAAGATTTTGCGGGGGAAAATCTTAATTGAACCGTGCCCGCGGGCACGGGGTATGACTAGTATATATATATATGGTAAAGTGTTCCTAGGGTGACTCCTTAGATTAAATCTAAGGAGTCGCCCCCATTTTCTCCCATCTCCCACAATTTTTTTTGAAATTTTTTTTTCTTGGGATTGTTGGTCACATCATGGATGATCAACATACCAAAAATCAAGTCATTCCAATACTTTTAGAGCCACCATCTACCCCTTGCAACTTTATGTGTTTTTCAGCACGTTTTCAGACCGTTGAAGTTGCAAGGGGTAGATGGGGGCTTTTAAAGTATTGGAATGACTTGATTTTTGGTATGTTGATCATCCATGATGTGACCAACAATGCTATGAAAAATAATTTCAAAACAAATTGTGGGAGATGGGAGAAAATGGGGGCGACTCCTTAGATTTAATCTAAGGAGTCGCCCTAGGAACACTTTACCCATATATATATATATATATATATATATATATATATATATATATATCTGTGTGTGTGTGTGTGTGTGTGAAAAATGGAGAAGAGCTGACAGCGCTGGAAATTTTTCCAGCGCTGTCCGCAATTTGGTCGAGATAAAAGTATTTTTTTTTGAAATTTTTTTTGCAGTAGTTAGATATACGTGTTAGGAAGCTCCCCACAAAATTTCAGCTCGATCCGACACCGTTTGAGCCTCCGTTCATCGATTTCAAAAACGTTACGCAAAACTGTGGACAGATTTGCGTAACGTTTTTGAAATCGATAAACGGAGGCTCAAACGGTGTGGGATTGACCTGAAATTTTGTGGGGAGCTTCCTAACACGTATATCTAACTACTGCAAAAAAAAATTCAAAATTTTTTTTATCTTCTCCAAAATGCGGACAGCGCTGGAAAAATTTCCAGCGCTGTCAGCATTGGCCCATTAACATATATATCTATATTATAAAACTGGGATGTTATCAAGAGATTTTGGATAAGAGTTTTTGTATAAGAGATATTGGTTATGAGAAAATGGATAAGAGAAAATGGATAATGGAATTTGGATATGTTTGTTAATACATATGTTTGTTAATAGCTTTTGTATTTGAGAAATTGCATATGAGAAATTGATATGAGATATTGGGTAAGGTTTGTATGTTGGAGGGAAATTTTGTTTGGGAAACTCAAATTTTGAAAACTCAAAGGTTAACAAAACTTGGGGGGAAAAACAAAAAAGCTCAGTAATATCTGTCGCCCTCTCCCTAAAAGATCTCTCTCAAAAAGATCTCTCTCAAAAAAAAATCTCAGTGTGAAATCTCTCTCACTCAACAAATCATGTTCATCGTGGTGTGCTTCTGCGCCAAGAGAGCTTCTGCGCCAAGAGATTCCATGTCTGGTTCACTAACCTCCACAACTCCATCAGGGACGATCACTATCTCTTTGGCCGGAGGCTGCATAACTTTGGAGAGGACCGTCAATCGTTCCACAGATCCAGGGAGACATTAACCCAGAACCCGAATCTCGCTTCAAACCCCAACAGATCTAGGGTGATCCACTTCCACACCAACAAATGCATACATGTCTCCTTCAAACCCCCAATCTCTCTTCGTAAATTTCAGTTTCTGATGCACATTCTCATTGATTTTTCAGGCAAATCAAAGCTACCGTCCTTTGCAAACAAGCCCATCTCCTCAAAAACCCGTCATCAAAGAAGCAGTGGTAGTGCCAGATGTTCTCTCTGTTCCCAAGCTGAGGCATTTTCTTAAAGCATGCTAGGTGTTTGTTGAAATGTCTGTGAGAAACGAATTGTTGATTACTACTATTTACTTTAGGGAGACCATAGTCCAAGCTGAGCAAAAAATTGGAATTATATATTTGATGTTATGAACTAGAAACAGATAAAGAATCCATCAGCCATCCAAGAACATTTTATTTGAGTAAATATTATTTATTAGATTTCTCAAGTTGTAAAAATAAGTGTGAGATAGCCATCAGCCATCAGCACCGGTCTATCATTAACTGTGTATTCATTTACTAACAAACTTAAAATGCATGTTTCATTTACTGCTGAAATTTCTACAATGTATCTATCATTAATTGTGTATTCGTTTACTGCGAAAGATTTAATTCAAGTGTTTTACTGCTATACAAATTTTTTTTAACTTAACTGTTTAATTTTGTTTGAGACTGTATACAAACCTCCAATGGTCGAACTAAATTTTTTTACTATTATTTTAAACTAAGGTACATGCCCACAATGCCGGGTGATTTTAGGCATGGTGAAGAAGTCAAGAGACGCATTATTAATCAAATAATCAGTCTACTATGCGTTTTAAGCTATTCTTGATACTTGCTTCTATTGCATTCCCTTTTTCTGCCAAGAAAGCAAACTATATGCACGAAAACCAATTATACATGACCATATTCTGATATGTGAATGGTGAAGAGTTACTGTCTCCATGTATGGGTTTATTTACATATGTTTTCAAGGCACATCAAACATGTATTAATGCTATTATGCATGAACTCATTGATAACCTAAACAGAACTACTTTAGTTATAGATTCTTCGATAAATGATCAGAAATTTATGATGCCAAATTTGTAAGGACATCATGTCAGATACCATTTCTCATTTCTTTTTATTGTTCTATGCTAATCGATTAAGGGTTTGTATTTGATATATTTTGTTGTGTATATTTAAGAGTTGAAATTATTGAGGAAAAGTTTATTTCTTTCTTCAAAATGTTTTTTGATAAAATTCTTCATAAATCTCTTTAATCTCTGGTATGCTATATTTTCATGGTTGTAATTTTGGTGTGCCGATTAAGACAATTGTATCTGCATGTTTTGGAGGAGGCCCAAAATGGCTCTGTAACTATGCATCCACTACAATTAGAACACCTCTATATAGAAAGGTAAATAGTTATATATTCTCTGGCTTTTGCTATTAATATTTCCTGTATATAGAAAGGTAAATAGTTATATATTCTCTGGCTTTTGCTATTAATATTTCTCAAACTTATTTAAATTTATAATTCTCGAGTACAGTTAAATTGTTAAATTTAACTATATTCTTCAAAAAAACAAAGCTGGAACTTATTTATCACTGCAACCCTCCATATTCCTCTTATATATTTTCAGGTTTGATTTGAAATTGTTTAAAGCGAGAAATTTTGTGAAATCTCAATACCGTTGATCTATGAAGCATGGAATGTAAGTTTTAATTCTTTCCCCTCTCTTTGTCATGTCATTTTTTGGTTCAAAAGTTGGTGCTTTAGCTGTGTTTTGTGTAATCTCATTCTCCAATATTATGTAATCTGATATGAATGTCCATAAGAAAATATATTATTCCTAACATATGGATGTTAGGTGCTCTTTCATTTGTTTAGCTGATTTTCCCCTTTTAAATAATGTTTGTGAGTGGAAGTAGGAAGTAAGTTATTTAGTTATTTAGACCACAACACCAAGATATTTAGTTATTTAATTGCATGATATTATGATCTGCCGTATTGCCGTGGGAAGCATCATTTGAGTTTTCATTTTTGTGCCAGGGAAAACCTGATCGGCCCCCGATAAGTATGCTAACCATTGCTCTCGCTTTTTGCAGTCATGCCATAGGTCATGCACTAATCTTGATAGTTGCAATGAATTGAGACCCCAAAGCTGGGATTTTAAGCTATTTGCATGCTCTGAGTGGCATTTATATCCATACGAAAGCCGTTAGATCTTTATCTGATTCTACCCTCAAAGTTGTTTATGTAATGCTCAGTGACTTTGATGATTTCAGCTCTTCCTCCAATCTCACAAGTGTGTGTGTTTTTGCAGAAATATGTGGAAATATAGATTCAGTCATTACTACCTTTCATGCAATTTGTTTTAAGAATCTGTACATTACTCTTTATGAAATATTTAGCAATAGGATTTCCTTTTGGGCATTTGCTAATTGCAGAACAACTTTTTTTCTGTCTTTTTCTCTGATCTCTTTTGTAATTTTGTTATAACTGTTTGCTTTCAATATGTTGGTGTTGTTCTGGAGATAGGTAGATCTCACCTGCAGATTTTTTTTGGTGATTTTTGAAACTTTTCTTTTGATTGTTAATTTCAGAAAGTTTCAAATCATTCAAAAGTTATAGAACCTGTGAATCAATTTGTGGTGCATATGCAAATATGGATATGTACCCAAAATTATCATAATCAAATTGTTCATAGTTTGAATCTTTTGAAACAAAAAATGCAAGTGCTTCGGCTAAACGTGCTACGTCTAAGAATAACACTTCGAGAGTCGATGAGCCTTATAGCTGAATGAAAGGATCCTTTCATCCATGTCTCGGAGATCAACTGTTGCAAATCCTTGGCATGCTCTTGATGTAGGTAATCACATAAATTTTATTTCAATTACTTCACATTTATAAGGCATCTTACACAACCCACCTAATTATATACTTCTGCATGTAGGTCCTGAAGCCTCCTACGACTTTCACTGATGTAATTTCTTTTATTCAGCATTTAAGAATTTAGGAGTTAGTAGATGGTTACTCAATTTCTATTACCAGTAAATGACATCTGACTATATAATAGCATGTTTTAACTTGCCTATGTGTTTCTATTGAATTCCTTTGTGCTAACTTGATGTTGAAAGCATCTTTCACTTGAAGTTAAAGTATCGATGACAACTTCAAATTGACTAAAAAGTAGAAATTAATAAAACACTTAGCATAAATTTCATTTGACAAGCAGATACCCTGATGAAGATGACATTTCTCATGTTGGCTCTAGATATTTTCCAGTTGAGTTGAAATGAATTTCAACAAGCTTTCCCTTGCATCATCCAATGAGTAACAAATTATTAAAAGAAATTGGTTTTGACGACGCCAGTGGTGACGACCCGGCCATTATCGGCCGCCACGTCTGCGGCAATCCAACACTGATGCTTGATTGGGAGATGTTTTGAGTGAGAGGTAGCTAGCAGGCATGTCATCAGGCTCTGTAAGGTGGGTGGGTAGGTGGGTGGGTCTAATGATTGAGTTTGATTGGCTTTCTTTTCTTAATGTTCTAAATTTTTGATTTTTAATCTTCTAAATTTCATGGTATTCTTTTATATGGACATATAAACTCAAGTGTATGAGATTTACTTTGGCATTTATGAGGTCAGTTTGAGCCAGGATGAGTTTGACAGGCTGCACCATGGCCTTCTTTCCCAGTTTGACCACAACATCAATGGAAATGCTGCAATTTAAGGATCTCATATGCTGGCACGAAGCTAAAACAACAAGTTACAGTAACAAAATATATTTGAAGAAACCTACAAATTGAATTTTTTTGTATGTGGAATGAATCAGTATATGCAACGTTGATTTTTGCTAGAAAACATTGTCGACAGGTGCTAACACTGACAAGGATGTAGAATTATAGGAAATTGAGGCAATTCAGTTCCTTGGTCTTGATCGATTCGTTGGTTTGTATTGCAGGAAAGGTTCATGAGATCGGATCATTCAGTATCAGCAGCTTAAAAGTCCACAATGAACGGCCAACAAATGCCTCAACTACTTTAGTTCCCTCTATGGACCAATGCCGCTGGTAGAAACCAACATGAAGGCTGTGGATGCACAAAGAGAATGGCTCTGGTAGCAAACCAATTTAAGGGATTCATGAAGCTGACAACAAAGTTTTGGTTAATTGATTAATTCTTATATTTGTTTTCCAGTGTGCTTATCCACAAAGAATCAACTGATGCTTGAATTTTGAAATATGATGGAATTCCATGCTCTGCTGACTGTTTTCCTAAAAAAAATTCCTTTGTGATCACATTGTCTTAGGTGGGTTAGCTGCAGTTATGTGGATGCTTGACTTTTGAAATATGATGAAATTCCATGCTCTGCTGACTGTTTTCCTAAAAAAATTTCCTTTGGGATCACAGTGTCTTAGGTGGGTTAGAAGTCTGGATTGTAGCTGTAGTTATGGGGACACAAGCACACACACACCCAAACACCAGAACATACACATGCACGTCACATAGAATGTAAACTCAATATTGTGTTCCTGGTGAGGGAAGATATCATGATTTATGTTTAATGCATGTTCATTATTTTGTGGCACATCTCTTAAGCTGTTTACTTCTTGCTACTTATAGTATTTTGATATGGCAACAGATTTGCAACAAGTGAAAGACAGTGGGTTGAAGCCCAAGTTGAGAATGCTAAACAACAGGCTATTCTCTTAATGTTAAAGTCTCAAATATCCTCAGCTGAAGCTTACATACATCGTGATGTTCATTCTCTTAGGTACCTTTCTAATTGATTTTTTATTTTATTGTTGCTTACACTGCTTACTATTTAAATATGGTATTTAAATGATGTTCTATACTAATACATTATTTATTCCAGCAACAATAAAATAAAAAATCAATGGACTTTTTACAGGCTGTTTGTGTTTGCAAATTTCATGGATTGCTTACTGTTTAAATTGCCATTATACTAAAAAGTTGTTTGCAAATTCCATGATTCCATGGACCGCTTACTTTTTACAGGCCGTTTGTGTTTACAAACTGCTTCCAGCCACAATAAAAAGTTCATGGTTTCATTTTACAAGCTGTTTGTGGTTTACAATAAAAAAGTTCATGCAAGTTTTAAATGACCAAAAAGATAACCAAAGAAAGAAAAGAAACTCCATAAAAGAACAAAGTTTCCCTTTAGACATTAGAGCCGAGTATTTCATTGAATTTGTTGGATGTTGGGGATCAAAATAATCAAATTCAAACATCCTTAATCCATTCATTCATCCTTTCAAAATAAAAAATAGATTTTATTTTTGTCAAATTTGTTAATTCAAGTATTTTTTTCACATGATCTTATATATTTAACAAACTGAGATGTTTTCTTAGATGTATTAGCTATTTGAACATCCAAACTGAAAAAAATCAAGTAGCCGTGGAACACAGAAATCCTGTCATTTAAAGTTATTAACAACTTTATATGAGAACATGTAACGGCTTGAAAAAATGTTAATTAACTCTGAAAACCTGTATTTGTAGCTTGCGTAGAACCTATATTTCATATAACCTGTTAATTCATGCATTTCATAGAACCTGTTATTTCATAGTACATGAAATGCATAATATATTAACATGTTCTATGTAATATGCGCCTGAAATGCATATTTATATTCTGAACTTGGCCAGGAATTAACCTGGAATTAACCATATGAACCAGTTTGTGTGCATGTGTTACTTTGATGTGGTTTCATATGTGAATGATGGTTTCTTGGTTGCATAGGTTCTTCAGAGATTGAATTGGCATTACCCTGACATTTACTGGAGGAGAAGATGCACTGTGTTTGCGTGTAAAGACAACACCAGAGGAAGTTAGCAAGAGAAGTCTTGAGCATGTTAATGCAACTGTAAGTAGGGACAGTTGATGCACCACCGGCTCGACGCCTGGTTTCGGACCACCGATAGCTGATGCACTACCTGTAAATTATGGATGTTATATTTTGTATTTAGAGAAGTTGTTCATTTCTATGAATTTGAGTTTGTGAAGGCATAGATGGACTGGAAGATATGAAGCTCATTTGTGGGATAACAGTTATAGAAAAGAATGCCAGGCTATAAAGGGAAGGCAATGTTGTATATTCAAATGAGTACTCAGAAAAACACTTGAAGATTTTCCCATTTTTTTGGGAGGCAAAAGTATTTTATTCATATAACACAAGTTTTTTCTTTGCTCATTTGTATGCAGTAGGATGTTAAAGAATATGATTGGGTCATCAGTCAGAGGAATCTACACTGTATGATCCCCTTAATTCCATTAATGTAATTATTTAAGGATTTTCGGCGGTTGTATAACATATGAAAACTGAATTTTCGCTGCCTCTCATATGAAAGAATGTTGTTTGCCCATATGATATTGTTGACAATTTAGTACTATTGAAAAATTTTGAGTTTTGGCTAAGAGAATGGGATGAGTGATGTCTATCCACATGATCCACTCTCAAAATATTGAATGTTTGAGAATTGAAGCTTTGCAATCATTTTTCTTTTTTTCTCCATTAAATTTGTTGTAACAGTTTGCTACAATGACAACCATTTTATGAATATCTGTGCCATAGTTAATCAATGAACCCGGGTAATGAAATTGATTGCTTTTTGGTATTTCTTAGACATTGGTATGCTCTATGTCCTCATGTCTCATACTTCTACTAAGGTGTTCATGTCATAGAAATATGACCTTTTCTGCAGTTGGCTTGGTATGTAAAGCAACTGAAAATAAGAAGTTAAAGATATCCTGATCGAAAGATTTTTGTGTTGAGTTATCTGTACCTTTTTGTTTGATTTAGGATTTCTATAATTTCATGTGGATTCAGATCTGGATCGCGTGTGCACGAGCATATGAAACTGAAGCTCTCACCTTATGTAACTTATGGATATCAATTTCTAACTGAAGCTCTCACCTTAAACAATTTTAAGCATTAAGCAAATAAAACTGAAGCTCTCATTTCATTTCAATATCCATCAGTCAAATATCCAGGATTGCAGTCCCCTGTCATACTATGCATATGAAATTGAAATTGAAAATCTTGGATATTGAGCCTATGAAGTTGAAATTGAAACAACGTTAAACAAAAATATGCTCAAGGCTCAAAAACTGATGGACAATGAGACTGATGGATAGGCTCAAAAATATTGAGCCTTCCTGTCAAGTGAAATTGAAATTTTTGTAACTGATGGACAATCAGTTTCCTATCAAAAATCCATGGAAATATTTATAACTTATGGATTTTGAGCCTTCCCCTCAAAATATTGAGCCTTTCCATCAGTTTCAATGATATTGAGCCTATCCATCAATTTCAATTTACATGAAGGCTCAAAAATCCTGTTAAACAAAAACGAAAATCCATTGAAATTAAAATTGTTTCATATGCTCAAGGCTCAATATCCATGGATGAAATTTCAATATCCATCAGTTAATTTCATTTCAGTTCATATTGAAATTGGTTAAGATAAATGAGATAAATGAATATTGAAACTTGACTGAAATTCATATCAATACTCTGAGTATATATCAATGCTCTGTAAACTTATGCTCAAAATACATGAAATTGAATAACTATTTTGAATAACTATTTTGGTATTTCATGCAAAGTTTGCTTAGTGCCACTCAAAATGATTGAAATTTCTTGGGATGAGCTAAATAATGGGTGATCTAAGATTTTGAGGGGGAATCGTAAATGAACCGCGCCGAAGGCGCCCGCTAAATTTTTTAAACTAATTTGTTGTTCTGCACCGAAGGCGTCCGCGCCGAATTTATTGTTCCGTGCTGAAGGTGCATGCGCTGATTTCGTTGTTCCACGCTGAATGCGTCCGTGTCGCTAAATATTTTTACTCTAATTTGTTGTTCCGGGCAATTTTGGTCGTGGAAATAATTTTTTGGGGACCAAAGATTTTGCGGGGGAAAATCTTAATTGAACCGTGCCCGCGGGCACGGGGTATGACTAGTATATATATATAGAAAAAGGGATATGAGCATTCCGTGTAGGAAATTTCCTACACCGTCCTCATAAAACTTCAATTTCCAATCTTTTTTCCAATAATCACCACCGTTCATTTTGATGTACTTATCATGGATGATGAACATACCAAAAATCAAGTGAATACAACGCTATTTTACCCTCGATCCGATTGTTACAAATTCAACGTTTTTAGAACAATAGAACTTTTTGTCACGAGCCGATCGAGGGTCAAATCCCCCTAGGGTTCACCCATATTTGGGGTTTTGGGGTTTTAGAATGTGTACAATAATCCTAAGCAAAAAAAATTTCTTCCATATCCCACAATATATATATGGTAAAGTGTTCCTAGGGTGACTCCTTAGATTAAATCTAAGGAGTCGCCCCTATTTTCTTCCATATCCCACAATATTTTTGGATTTTATTTTTCATGGGGTTGTTCTTCACATTATGGATGGTCAACATAACAAAAATCAAGTCATTCTAATACTTTTAGAACAACCATCTATCCCTTGCAACTTCAACGGTCTGAAAACGTGCTGAAAACCCCATGAAGTTGCAACGGGTAGATGTGAGCTCTAAAAGTATTGGAATGACTTGATTTTTGGTATGTTGATCATCCATGAGGTGAACAACAATCCCAAGAAAACAAATTCCAAAAAAAAGTGTAGGATATGTGGGAAATGGGGGCGACTCCTTAGATTAAATCTAAGGAGTCACCCAAGGAACACTTTACCCATATATATCTATATTATAAAAGAGGGATGTTATCAAGAGAAATTGGATAAGAGATATTGGAAAAGAGAAATTGGATAAGAGATATCAATATTATAAAAGAGGGATGTTATCAAGAGAAATTGGATATGAGATATTGGACAAGAGAAATTGGATAAGAGATATCTATATTATAAGAGAGGGATGTTTTCAAGAGAAATTGGATACGAGATATCTATATTATAAAAGAGGGATGTTATCAAGAGAAATTGGATAAGAGATATTGGACATGAGAAATTGGATAAGAGATATCTATATTATAAAAGAGAATTGTTATCAAGAGAAATTGGATAAGAGATATTGGACAAGAGAAATTGGATAAGAGATATCTATATTATAAAAGAGGGATGTTATCAAGAGAAATTGGATAAGAGATATTGGAAAAGAGAAATTGGATAAGAGATATCTATATTATAAAAGAGGGATGTTATCAAGAGAAATTGGATAAGAGATATTGGAAAAGAGAAATTGGATAAGAGATATCTATATTATAAAAGAGGGATGTTATCAAGAGAAATTGGATAAGAAATATTGGACAAGAGAAATTGGATAAGAGAAATCTATATTATAAGAGAGGGATGTTATCAAGAGAAATTGGATAAGAGATATCTATATTATAAAGGAGGGATGTTATCAAGAGAAATTAGATAAGAGATATTGGAAAAGAGAAATTGGATAAGAGATATCTATATTATAAAAGAGGGATGTTATCAAGAGAAATTGGATAATAGATATCTATATTATAAAAGAGGGATGTTATCAAGAGAAATTGGATAAGAGATATTAGACAAGAGAAATTGGATAAGAGATATCTATATTATAAGAGAGGGATGTTATCAAGAGAAATTGGATAAGAGATATCTATATTATAAAAGAGGGATGTTATCAAGAGAAATTGGATAAGAGAAATTGGAAAAGAGAAATTGGATAAGAGATATCTATATTATAAAAGAGGGATGTTATCAAGAGAACTTGGATAAGAGATATTGGACATGAGAAATTGGATAAGAGATATCTATATTATAAAAGAGGGATGTTATCAAGAGAAATTGGATTAGAGATATTGGACAAGATAAATTGGATAAGAGATATCTATATTATAAAAGAGGGATGTTATCAAGAGAAATTGAATAAGAGATATTGGACAATAGAAATTGGATAAGAGTGATGTTATCAAGAGAAATTGGATAAGAGATATTTATATTACAAACGAGAGATGTTATCAAGAGAAATTGGATAAGAGATATTGGACAAGAGAAATTGGATAAGGGATATCTATTATATAAAAGACGGATGTTATCAAGAGAAATTGATAATAGAATTTGGACATGAGAAATTGGATAAGAGAATTTGGATATCTATTATATAAAACAGGGAAATTGAATAAGAGAAAATATAAGAGATGCGATTTTGAGGGATAAAAGAGGAGGTGGGGAATTTTGCACATACAACCCCGGTTTTTGTATTTTTGCCTATGGACCCTCCACACACACACACCCACACTTTTTATTCTCACCCCTTCCGGCCATTTTTTTCCAGTTCTATGAAGATTTTGAATCTTATCCTACTAGGACAAAGCTTTGTCCTACGTGGCAAGTTTGTCCTAGGTGGTAATGACAATTTTGGGGGGACTTAAATTTTGGGGGAAAACTTAAATTTGGGGGAAACTTGAAATTTTGTGGGAAAACTTGAAATTTGGTTGAACTTGAAATTTGTGGGGGAGAAAAACTCAGCCATTAAATAAACCGTGCCCTATGGGCACGGGTAATGACTAGTATATATATATATATATATATATATATATATATATATATATATATATATATATATATATATATATATATATACTAGTCATAACCCGTGCCCGCGGGCACGGTTCATTTAAGATTTTCCCCCGCGAAATCTTTGTTCCCAAACATTATTTACACAGTCAAATTTGTGCGGAACAAAAAATTCGGCGTAGAACAATAAATTCGGCGAGGGCGCTCTTGAGTCGGAACAATAAATTAGCGTAAAAAAATTTAGTCGGAACAATAAATTAGCGTAATAAATTCGGCGCGCGGGCGCCTTCGGCGCGCGGGGTGGAAGTGTATAAGTGTGTGTGTATGGTGTGTGGGTAAAAAGTGAAATAAGAGGGTTTTTAAGCAAAAAAAGGATAATATGTGGTATCCTGCCCAAATGTAGTGATTGTGAGGGGTTTGAAAACAAAAGGAAAAAAGTGGTGTGGTTTCCAAACACTCATCTCAACCCTTCTTTTACCAAGATTAAATCCTAGCCATTCTTCTATCAACCTCTTTATACATCAGCATGACATCAGCTTGTCCCAGTCAGCCCTAAAATTCAAAAACCTCTGTGTTTTAATATATAGATATATATATATATATATATATATATATATATATATATATATATATATATATATATATATATATATATATATATATATATATATATATATATATATATATATATATATATATAGGAAAATTTTCAAATGAGAACATTTCGCACCGTGCGAAAATGTTTTTATCTTTTTTTTGAAATTTTTTTTTCAAAACTTCTTTTTTCCACCCTCATTATATGTTGTTATACCCCCCTCAAAAAATAATGGTTGAGAAATAATGTCATTTGGCCTTCGATCAAGCCATTTCATCAAATTCGCACGTTTTGAGACCGTTAAATTTGTAACGGGTGGATGTGTGCTCTAATGCCCAACGGGTTCACCCATTATTTTCCCTGGGGTATATAATTGTATGGATTAAACATCAAAAAAAAATTTTTGAAAAAAAAAATTTCAAAAAAATAAAAAAAAAGTTTTCGCACGGGATTTTTCGCACCCGAAGATTGCCATATATATATATATATATATATATATATATATATATATATATATATGACTCCTTAGATTCAATCTAAGGAGTCGCCCCCATTTTCCCTCATATCCCACAATTTTTTTGGATTTTATTTTTCATGGGGTTGTTGTTCACCTCATGGATGATCAACATACCAAAAATCAAGCCATTCCAATACTTTTAGGGCACCCATCTACCCCTTGCAACTTCAACGGTCTTAAAACGTGCTTAAAAACTATGAAGTTGCAAGGGGTAGATGGGGGCTCTAAAAGTATTGGAATGAATTGATTTTTGGCATGTTGATCATCCATGAGGTGAAGAACAACCCCATGAAAAAAAATTCCGAAAAAAGATGTGGGATATGGAGAAAATGGGGGCGACTCCTTAGATTGAATCTAAGGAGTCACCCTAGGAACACTTTACCCTGAGTAAACTGTATCTGTGCACAACCGCAGGCGCCTTGCCTGTGCAGAACGATCCGTCGACCGTCCGATCTGATCGGACAGTTCAGATTATTTCGCGAGCACTCAAGCGACCCCGAGAGGAGAAAAAAACAGTTTTGGGATTTACGGTCATATATATATTATTCTTATTGGATACACGGTGGATGGATACCCATAGGCCATTTAAGGGCCCTATTCATAACAATATCATTAGAAACTCCTGTCATTTTATTGAAACATCCGAAAGCCTAAGTAGGCAATCGATGATGGCTTCAGGTGGGTCTACTTAGTTATGGACTGGTCATAGGAGGCTTGGTAATATCATTAATTCTGCAGATGCATAACCGGATGATGATTTTCCTGCATTTCCCGCCGTTATTAAAGCCCCAATATAAGCACGAGTCGTAGCATTTTTGGTCGTCGCAAGCAACAACACTCGTTGCCATCTCTGCAAACATTCACAATGTTACTTTAGAAACGAGGATAGAAGTAAGATATCAAAATAATCGAGTGAACGAATAATGCCAAGAAAAGCTGAAAAAAGATTCCAATAAGAGAATAAAAATGAGAAACAGAGAAAAAGTAACTAAATAAAAGGATAGGAAATGGAATTTAGAAGGATAGCAAATAGAAATAGAAATATTTCATGTGAATATGTATAAATAACTGATTATCTGCTAGAATTAAATTGCATGTTGAATAGACTTCGATACATATAGAACATCATTGTTTGATGTGTTTCATTGGTCATTCTTTTAATATCCAAGAAACAAACTAATATCTAATTATGCTATCCAAAATATCCATCTCATATTGTAAAGAATCTCGCTCAACTGCAGTAAAAAATCTATGGGAGTCCCTGGAACCAAAAATGAAATCCATAGTACTTACACTTCGAATTAAATTACCTGAAGCCAAAATGATTAGCAGCAGGACTGCAACGCAAATGGGGGAGCCCTTCTTCATCATGTAGAACTCAATTTTCTCGCATGACCAAAATTGAGGCCAAGTGATGTGCAAGCTCTGCGTTGAGAAGTTGCATTATCTCCTATTTATACTAGGACCAACGCAAATGGGGGTGCGTGGGGTTTGTTTCATTTTGTTCTTTTATAATAAATGTCAGTTTGTTTCTTTTGCAGGGTCAAACATCAACATTATTTTCATGTTTGCATGGTCTCCTGGGATTCATGTATTCGTGATGTTTTGTAATACATGAATCTGTTGGATCACTAATCCTACGTTGGTGGGGGTTGTTTCAGTTTTTTCTTTTATATTAAATGTCAGTTTGTTTCTTTTGCAGAAATGTCAGTTTGTTTCTTTTGCAGGGTCAAACGTCAACAATCTTATCATGTTTGCATGGTCTCTTGGGATTCATGTATTCGTGATCTTTTATAATGCATGAATCTGTTGGATCACTAATCTAACGTTGGGCTCATATGTTAAATAATTATGTATGCGGGCTGTCAAATTAAGTTAAGCCCAATAAAATAATCTAATCAGGTATTCGGTGGGCTTTAATGTATCGTTTTAAGGGTGTGGGTCTTTAATGTGTAGAGACGTTGGATTTCTGGTTTAATGATGGGCTGAACCCGAAACCCAATAGGCATTAGGTTTTGCCTATTTATATGTGGTCATGGTCTTGCACGTCCGAAGAGCCATCTTTTCTGCATCCCATCGACAGACCAGAGCCCGAGAAAGTCGAAGGATTTCTTACGGGGATATGTGCTGATCTGGAAGGCCATCCACACGGAACCGGATCATCAGATTTCAATTGTTATGGATTCAGGTACGCTTCCGCTGCGTTTCAGATTCGGTATATTAAATTCTCGTAGATATGACATGTTGTAGATATCTAGATTATTATTTGCATGGTATTTCTATATGGTTAATCTAGAACTAGCACTAACAAGTGGCATCAGAGCCTCTTCATGTTAGATTTGTGAAATCTTTCAGTTTTGAAATTTTTGGCTATTTTTTGCTAAAAATCAAGTTTTTAGGGTTTTATTATTTTCCCTACGTTTTTATTAAAAATAAAAAAAATATGTTTTTAAGCTAGATGAACCGCGACCGGTGGCCACCGGACCCCAGAGGGGCTGCGGTGGTCGGCCGCCGGCCCCCACAGCTTTCGTTGGACGGGGTGGCGAAGTCGTCGCCAAAACCTCCTATGGGTTTACAGTTTTTTTAATAAAAAAATTTTGTTTACTTAGAGGGGGCAGAGGTCGATGCCCCCCCCCCCCGACGCAAAGGGGTGGCGGCCAGAGATCGTCGGCCCCCACAGCTGCCAGGCTGGCGGACAGAGGAAGGGGGTGGCGGCACAGCCATTGTTGCCCCCAGATGAAGAACCCTAGCAACGTGCCCACTTTCACGCAATTGATTTAGCAGCCCATGTGGGCCGGCCCACATGCAAAAATTTTAAAATATATTTTGTTTTTAATCAGACAGCGGGCCGAAGCCTGCAAATTTGCGGGCTTCAGCCCACGACAGTAATGCGGCTGCAGCCAGCAGTGCTGGCAGCCAGCACTGCTGGCTGCAGCCCATTATTCAGTTGTTTAAAAAAACTGGAATCGTTTTTGAGGGAATGGGTTGATGGGCTTGTATTTTGGGCCTTCTTTTAGGCTACTTGTACACCAGTTTTGGGCACATTTTATGGGCTACTTATGGACCCTTTTGTGGGTTGTTTTAGACTCTCTCTTGGGCCTGTTTTGAGTTATTTTAACACAAATGCTAAAGGAATTAAAAGGTCCATTTATATATTTCCTTTAGACATTTTTTGTGTTAAAATTTAGTATTGATTTAAATTTAATTTTCGGGCATGCTTCATTATATATATTTGGAATTATTTTTAATTAAAACAAAATCCCACCAAAGTGGGCTCTATTGTTGAAATTACTATTATTTCGATGTATAAAAGGTTACATACTTTGTATGTATTTTTTGCCTAAAATTTTGAATTAAACTCATTAAAAGAGGAGATAAATTGTCTTGTGTGTTATGAATAGGACCCATTGGGCCTATTGGGTATCCACCCACATGAGTACCCATTATGAATACTATATAAAGGAGGCTAGGGGTTTCCTAGCCTCAACCCTTCTCCAAATCTGTTTCTCGTTCATAACACGTTATCAGCACGATCACGCTCGTAGGAGGAGACGGCGGCTCGCGGGGAAGTAGATCCATCAATCGCTCAGATTCAAGAAGATCGTAATCTTCTCAACGGGGAGCGAAAAGGGCATCCTTCACCAACCGTCGACTAGATTCCTTTGTCGAATCTAGAGGTAAAAATCAAAACTTTTTAGATCTAAACTTGTTTTTCACGTTAGATCGGCATGTTTTAGGATCAAAAAGTTTAAAAACACGGTAAAAATCTTTTTTTTAGATTCGCATGCCTAAAACCAATAAAAATCTGTTTTTTAGCGATCCGAATATTCGAAAAATCCGTTTTTTACCCCCAACCTTTGATCCAAAAATCCGCACGCCCATAGGGCGAAACGGCGTCGCTTCACAAGCGCCGCCGGCGTGATTTTCACGCCGCGGCCAGCAGCCGCGGCCTCAGGCCGCGGACTGCCGCCGCGGCCTCAGGCCGCGGACTGCCGCCGCGGCGGCCGCGGCCCGCAGCCGCGGCCCGTCGCCGCCACGGCGGCCGCGTCCTGCGCGGCTAGCCGTCGCGGCGACACGCCGCGGGCCCCCCCTAGGGTTTCCGAAACCCTAACCCTAAACGGGCCAATGTTTCGGGGGAGGCCCAAATTAACCCTAATGGGTTGTTTTCATGGCCCAAAAGGCCAAAAAATTAGCCCATTTACATAAATAGTTTTTCTTCTTTTATTTTTGGCCCTAAAAAGCCCAAAATAATTAAAAGAAAATTTAAAGGGTTTTAAAGCGGTAAACAAAACATTAAAATATGGATCAAAGGTAAAAGTTTTTCAAAATAAATTTTTGCACGTCACAATTTAGATTATTTAAATTAATATTTACATGACTGTGATTGATTATCTGCGTGGTTGTATGTTTCCAATATATTATCTGCGTGGATGTGCAAATTAGACTATGTTTTAGGGATCAGCCAGTTTTCCGACACCTTTTAATTTCCTGCAATTTTTTTTGAGAGAAATTTGTAAGTGAGGATATAAATGTAAAAAGAAGACCGAAGGACACCAAAAAGGAGCTGAAGGCGTACGCACAATGAAGATAGGGGCTTCTCTCTGAAGTTCCCGAGTTGTATTTTATTCTTTCATGCTATTTTTGATGTAACTTCGGACTGTACCTCTTTTTATTTCGGTGTCGGCTGGCTGATCCCCATAGTGCTAAGTCATTTTAGTTTTCATTGCTTATGCATTGATTGCGTGGATGTTAATTATTTTAATACCATGTTAATGTTACAATGAAACTGTCAAAAAGCATGCTAAAATCACTTTAATATAGTTCAACGCCTATTGCTAGACTATATACCTGCGATAAGTTTTTTTTTTAAAAAAAATGCCTGCAGCATATAAATAGCATGTGTACATCATACTTGTTTCAATTCAGTTTAATTGAACATAATCTTTAGTTTACAAGCTTTACATTATATGTATGATGGGCTCATGATATGACGATATTTATGACAATAAGACAATAATGATTTCAAAAAGTTTAATATCCATTTTGACAAAATGAACCTGAAGTTCAAAATCAAATCAAAAGTCAACACTCTCTCTCCCTAATAAAATAAATACGATGGTTTATGCGAAAATTATAATTGCTATCTTTATAAAAGATGCACACTTTGTGGTAAACAGATATATAAGATCCATGATCTATATAATCCAATATGGACACCAGAAGTTTTCCATAATACCGCTAAACTCTTTAAAAAGAGTACTCTCATTTATTTTTACAAGGAAAGATTTTTTCTAGCCTTGAATATAAGCATACGCTTGAAGTCGTGGCTTAATGAATAAGTGAGAAATATATTACGCACCCACGTATTTGTTCCCCTCTGAGCACGGTAAACTATCCACATAAAATTTGAACGACTCAAGTAAAAGGCCTGAACCTATACTCGAGCATTCAAATAGACTTTTTAAAAGTCCCTTATTAATTAGAAAAGTGGAAGTATAAACAATTTGCTCAAACCCCTGCTTATGTCTCCTTAGTAAGACTAACTTTCATTGTCCTTTATAAATAAGGAATATTGAAATCAGGGGAAGTTCAGGATCAAACATGACCTGAAATAAAAATAAGGAAAACTCAAAACAGGGGAAGTCTTGGATTAAATGGGAAAGAGAAAATACGATATACCTCGACATGGAGTAAGCAATGGCAAGCCAAAATCAGACCGGAAGTTCTGATAAGAGCCATAATGTTTTTGCAAACATGAATGTGCATTAACTTATGCCATATAAAAATACATACATATCTAGTCAAACGACGAAAGTCTAATTGACCTTATGTATATTTAGATACTCCCCGAGGACAAATTAACTTTGAAATCAAATCTATTGTCATAACATAAGTCTTAAATGAGCATAATTATTATTATATGTTTTCAAGAGCACACATCACACTATGTCACTTGTTGACTTATCATCAGTATTATTCTCTTGTAGTCTTAATACATTTTATTTTACTGCGTATGTTTTGCTATCTTGAATACCCCAAAAAATAAAATGAGGGCGCCATATACTCGCTGAAACTTATACAGTTTCAAAAAGGATATTCGTCAAAACGAAATCCCTAATGACTCAAGAAATAAATGAAGCCTGAAGCTTTGTCCCAAAATGATCCGCACAATAGTCAAAGTGAAGATGTAATCCTTCACAGTTTGAACACAGTTCAACTATTACCGGAGAAAATTAACTTGAGCATTTTAATGAACTTTTCAAAAGTGCCACATAAATTCAAAAGAGGAATTATTTTGGAACACCAGAAGTGTCCAGAATCGACCAACTTTGGATCGATATCACCCTGGAGTGATGATGCAAGACATCATCAACCAGACGAACCTGAAGATTCTTCAAAAAAGGGTGAAACTTTCATTGTCCTATTCAAAAGGGAAAAATGATAATGAGATCATCTCCATTCACATGGACATTGACTCTCCCCACTTCCTCAAATGAATTTAAGATGATATACTATCATCATTAAAGATAATGAAGACCTTTAGGTCTCTTGAGAGTATTTAAGGGATATAAATAGGCTTCGTCCACTCCCTTAACCGGAATGATGATGTACCCTTGGTGTACTCATCAATATATCATCTAAATAAATGGTCATTATCCAACCACATTCTTTTATAAAATGGTGGTAACTTTGGATAACACTGGGAAATTTAAATGTTTTACAACTGGAAAAATAACGAACACCCTGAAGCTTGTGTTCACACCCAAATATGGGTAAGATAAATCATTAAAATGATTTAAAATCCCTTAAAAATCCAGTTGTAGGTGACCACATGGGAACATGCAATTATATTGCAAACCATCAAAACGCATCCTCAGAACCTATTTATATGAGTCTGATCACCTCATATAAACAGTTCCCGAAAACCCCTGACAGGGGAAGCGTTTAGAGCACATCTTATAGATTGTGCCATGATGAGTAGACACCCCCATATCACCACTATAGACCATCAAAATGCAGAACTATTTATCGGAAGTAAATACCCAAGATAAATAGAGTCTGAGCACTCTGAACAGGGGAAGCATTTAAATTCACTTCTCCTAAGACGTGCATTGATGATCCTATTTTAAAGATTTGATGAGATCCTGAAGATCCCTCAAAACTTTAATGTCCCAGAATCAGTTTCAACAGAAATACTACAATCATCCATGAGCCTAAAGCTCAAATGACCATTTAAATCATTAATACCTATGATCTGATTATCATGAAATGTGATGAGATCCTGAAGATCCACACTTATGAAACTGTTAAAACAGTTATCAGACATAGTTACTGACAATATAGATATTGTCAAAACTTTCACATCCCTGCTACTAAACATCCAGCTAGGATTGACATACCAAATATATTGGATGCAATCCACCAGTAGCAGAAGTGGATATCCTCAATGGATGAGAGGACATACCACTAGGCTCCAAAAAGAGAGATCTACTCCCGGAGACCGAAAAAAACAATACCACCACAGGAAAGTGAGCTCAAATCCAGAACCTTATTGCAACTTGGTTGCTAAGGACCAATTCTGGATCTGTCCATATTCTTTACCCGTCCCAGAACCTTCACTTCTTTAACGCGTCGTGAAGGAGACACCTCTGGGAGAAATCAAATGATTATAGTACGTACATGGTGAGTTTTGGACAAGAAAGAACACCTTTTGTCGACAAATTCTCTCATATTTCATTTTGCCAGTTAAATATAAAATATTCATTCCCACAACTCTGCTTTGCCTGAAGCAAAGATAGAGATTTGGCCAAATTATAATAATGTGGAATGAGGCAATAATAAGGTGAGCTGGACTCACTTATGAAATATGAGGTGTTAGACCTGAAGTCCTGGTATCAAAAATGATATCAAATCCTGTGGGATAACTGAGTATTGAAGGAGAATTAAAATAAAATCGTTAACTATAAGCATTTTAATTTGCTATAGTTTTAGAGGTATAAATCGCTCAAACCAGGAAGTAATCAAGTAAGATGAGCTGAACTCACTTACAAGATGAATCTGATGCATCGACTGGTTTATGTCAAGGCGTAACCCAACGAATGGCAAAAAGAGGGAATTTTTGGTTGATGTTGCTATTGGATGTGACAACATCACCGATATAAAATTTCTTCAACTGCATGTACAAATTTTTTTCTTTACTTTCCTTTCTTTTTGGGACACATATTAATAATATGATTAAAGGAAAGACAACCTAGACAAAGATCCTTAAAGGACTCATACTAAAAAGGTTGTTGTTTGCACCTCTTAAAAATAGTATTGTTCTTAAGAGAGCAAATCAAAAGAATTGAGATTATTTTAATAACTCAAAATATTATCGGATCTCCTGAAGAGAAATTACCGAAATATCTGTTAAAGCCTATCTATCAGATATGATATGATATGAAAGCCCTAGCTAGGCATATATTCTAGGCTTACAGAACATTAATCATCCTGAAGATGAACAATCATCCCGAAGATGAACTATTATCCTGGAAATGAACTATCATCCTGAAGATGACGTTAATTAATCATCCCAAAGATGTAAACTTCATACAATGATGATTGATGAAGAAACATTAATTTCATTCTCCACCAAATACACCTATTTGGTTGTATGGATATACATTAAAAGACCCCTTTCCGTTAGCTGGAAGAGGGGAAGAATATATATGGTCCAGAAGTACCTTAAGTGTCTTTGAAACACTCTTCTACCTGGCCAACTGCATGCGTCTCTTTTGAGCGTTAGCAGTATAGTTATTAGCCAGGTACAGTGCAGTGCCCCCAGCGCGCCACTGGACCAGAGATATGTAGCTTCTGCGCTATCTCCAAGGGTCGAGGAAAAATCCTCTATGTTAAATGTATTTGCATATGCAGGTTACAGATCATCGCGATGAATGGCATAAACGGGACGTCCACCTCCTGAAGATCTACACAGAATCCTTCCAAGTCTACATCCTTCCACCATCCCGAGAAGCTCATCACCCAAGGAGCAGCTCAAGAACATACAATGCCAGGTCCTGAAGTACCTCGCAGACAATGACGATTGAGACGTGGAGCTGTCTACCAAGTTTGCTAGCACTCTTTTAGTTTCTGCTAATGCCTTATATGAGTGAAACTTGTAGAGATGAGTGATGCTTGTACTTTACTTTTGCTTTCGGAATGTTGCAGATGAGATGGATGTATAAACACATAGGAGATAAATGTATAGATATATAGGAGATCTGCAAGCCTGAAGCTTGATCAGATTAGGGGGAGTCAACTGTAAAGTTGTACTCTTTTTCCTTGGCTAGTGGTTTTTCCCATAGGGTTTTCCATAGTCAAGGTTTTAATGAGGCAACCACATTGACTCTGGATCCAGAAGTATCCACCCCTCGACACATCCCCAAATCAGGGGAAGTTATGGAGTGCTGTAGTCTTTTCCCTTCGCTATCGGTTTTTCCCACAGGGTTTTCCATAGCTAAGGGTTTTTAACGAGGCAGTTACCCTTAACTTGGATCCAGAAGTATCCACCCCTTAAGATACTCAGTAGTACTAATGAATCATTCAGTATTCATAAAGTCGAGTATACCACGTTGGTTGGATAAGGGGAAGTGTTATGAATAGGACCCATTGGGCCTATTAGGTATCCACCCACATGAGTACCCATTATGAATACTATATAAAGGAGGCTAGGGGTTTCCTAGCCTCAACCCTTCTCCAAATCTGTTTCTCGTTCATAACATTGTGTATATATTTCCTTTAGGACCGTTATGTGTGTTAAAGTTTATTTTAATTTAAATTCAATTTTGGGCACATTTGGTTATATGTTTCGAAATAATTTTAATTAAAACAAAACCCCGCCAAAGTGGGCTCTATTGTGGAGATTATTTTTTATTTACGATACATAAAAGGATATAGGCATACTTTGTATGATTTTTGCCTAAAATTGGAATTTAAATTCATGTAAAAAGAGGAAATAAAAGGTTTTTAATGTATTTCCCTTAAAGCTTAATTTAAATTCAATTTTTTTGGGCCATGGTTGATTATATATTTAGAAATAAATTACTTAAAACAACACCCCGCTAAAGTGGGCTCTCTTGTGGAAATTGTTATATTTCGAAATATAAACGGTTGTGATACATACTCTTGAATGAAAATGCTGCCTTTAAATTTTTGGATTTAAATTAAAAGGGCAATAAAAGGTGTTATGATATTTCCACTTAAGGATTAATTTTCGAATTAATGATGCTACAATTTAAATTCAAATATTGAATGGTTAAATATATATTTTGGAGTGAGTTGATAGAAACAACAACCCACCAAAGTGGGCTCTCTTGTGAAAATTAATTTCATTTCAAAATATTAACGGTTTTGTGCATATTTTTATGTGAATATTTATCTGCCCAAAGGAAGTTAAATGTTTGACATAATTATATGTGCTTCTGTGGTAATAAACGCATGATAATTATTCGGTTTTACATGTAAATTATAAATCGGCCCAAAGGAAGGTTTATTATTTGACTTGTTATTTATTATCAGTGTTTGATTACTATGCCAAGATATTAATTACGAGTTAATATGTTGTCCAAAGATAAATATTAATGGCGTGCATGATATAGTGAAAGATGGTATTTGCATTTAAATTTGAATTTATTGTAGCTTTTCAGTTTACTTATATGAGCTTGTTGCATATGTGTTGTTCTCTTTTCAGCTTTAACTCCTGCTAATATCACTACCGTCATCAATTCTATTTCGGTTCTGAATGGCTCCAATTTTAAATCATGGAAGGAGAACTTGTTGATAGTTCTTGGGGTCATGGACCTTAACCCGGTGATGATGATTGACTCTCCCCCACCACTTACAGATAAGAGTACCTCCGATGAAAAGAGGGAGTTGGAAAGGTGGGAGAGGTCAAATTGCATGTGCATGATGATTATGAATAAAGCCATTCCAGAAGCTTTCAGGGGCACAATGTCCGATAAAGTTACTACAGCTAAATAGTTTCTGTCTAATATTGAAAAGAGATTTGTCAAGAATGAAAAGGCTGAAATTGGTATATTCTTGACAAATCTAATTTCAAAGAAGTATAACTGTAAGGGGAACATTCGGGAGTACATTATGAAAATGTCTCACCTTGCTTCTAAGTTGAAAGCACTTAAGCTTGAACTCTCTGAGGACTTGCTAGTGCATTTGGTTCTGATTTCTCTTCTTACTCAGTTTAATAAGTTCAATGTGAGCTACAATTGCCAAAAAGAGACTTGGTCTCTGAATAAGCTCATCTCGTATTGTGTTCAGGAAGAGGAAAGACTTGAGCAAGAGAAGGCAGAGAGTGCTCACATGACCCATACCTATACGGATAAGAAAAGGAAAAAGAATAAGAAAGTTGCATATACAGCATCTCAAAATAAGCAAGAAAAGGAACTGAAAAGTTCATATTGCAGTACTTGTTTCTTCTGTGGAGCTGAAGGGCATATAAAGAAGCATTGCAATAATTATCACGCTTGGTATGCTTAGAAAGGTATGCTTCTTAATTAGTTTGTTCTGAAGTTAATTTAACTTTGGTACTTATAGACACATGATGGATAGTTCTGGGTATAACCACTTAGATCATTGTGTCTATGCAGGATTGCCTAAGATGCCAGAAGCCAAGTGATGGTGAAAAATACAACCTTGTAGGTGATGGCAAGACGGTTCAGATTGAAGTAAGTAAGATTATAGATTATTAAAGACTAGATTGTATTTGGATTTGATGAGACATTTGATGTACCGTTTTTAAAACGGAATTTGGTTTCTATTTCTACTTTGGACAAATTTGGTTAACATTGTTCAAGTTGGAGATGGAAAATTTGTTTTGTCTCATGATTCAAAATGAGTTGGTTCTATTTCTTTATTAGTTTATAATAATTTTTGTTGCTTCATTTAAGTATTACATGCATTTGAGTACATGAAGTATAAAGTGAAAATTAACAAATGAGAATTCGGTTACATTGTGACATAAAAGTTAGTATATATCTTCGAAAGGAGAAACAGATAGACTTATGTCAAATGAACTCAAAGATCGCTTAAATTTCGCAAACTTCGAAGTTTGTGTTAAACAGGTAAAGGGCAAACAAACCAATAAAAGGAGATTATGAAGCCAATAAGTCTTTGGCCATCCTTGAACTTATAAGTTGAAAATATTTGTGGGCCATTCTATACTGTTACTTGAAGTGGTCAACAATATATTATAAAGTTCATTGATGAATTTTCAGATATAGCTACATATATCTCACGAAAGCACGTAAGATTGCAACTTATATTCTTAATAATGTTTCAACAAAATCATCTACATCACTTGCATGTTTTGAGATGTCCAACTAAGATTAGGCCTCATAAGCCTAATAAAAGGAAAGTGGACACAATGACAGTGATTTGATACTTTGTTGAATACTTTAGAAAAAGGAGCCATAAGGTACATTTTTATTCCCAAAATTAAGCAAATATATGAACAAGGAAATGCCCAGTTCTTTGAGGATGCGTTTGTGCAGGGGGAGATACAGTTAAGGATATTGTCTTTAGAAATACAGTTAAGAACATTGTCTTTTGGAGAGGAATCGTTGATATTCCCACAGTTGTTATTTGTTGGATCTGGATCGTAGCCTAGGAGTAAATAGGCCAATAAAAATATTCGTGCAACCCACGAACAATCACATGCAGTTATAAGCACAGGCGGAGTAAATAATGAGCAAGCACAGATGCACATTAGATTTACCCTGGTTTAGTCGTCCCAACGACCTATGTCCAGCCCCCAAAGCAGATACTAGTATTAATAATGTAACATGTACAACCACAAGCTAGAGCACGACTAGATCACAGCTCTACGTCTCTACACCCGCCAGGCTCTCAGTATCCCACAACACACGTGTTCAATAAGATTAATCCTAGTAAAAGCTTTCTATTGGCTAGTTCCAACTAGCCAAGCCCTCTTGTCTAGACCAACTAGACAAGACCCCAAAACGTAGCAATGGTAAAGTTTCCCTTACAAAGATTTACACACTAATACACAAAGATAATAAATAGAGTTTAGAATAGCTCAGTGATGGTGTGTCGTCTCTGTGTTCATCACGGGTCAGATCACGTCTGACAAGAAGTAGTCATTGCGTCACGTCTACAACTCAAATTGCAGCCTGTTGTGTGATCAACTAGCTTGGTGATATGCTCCTATTTTGCATGTTTTATCGCATATTTTCATGACACATTTCACTGTCCAAACCTCCATTTTATACGCTTTTACGCTATTATTTGGAACAATATGACTTTCGGAGTGTTTATGTCCATTTCAGGGATTTAGAGCGATATTGAAGCACTTTGGAGTCAATAAGATGATCGGCGATGTGAGAGCACCAAGGAGACTCATGATGACATGCTTGAGGCGCTAAAGAAGAAGACTAGAGGAAGAAAGTAGGAAGATAAAGAGAAAGAAGAAGCCAAAATAGCAACTTGGCCACTTTCCCAGGCGACTCGACCGAGGAGCACAAGCAGCTCGGTCGAGCTGAATACACGAGCCCAATAGAAAAGAAAAAGCACATCCTACTCGACCGAGCAGAGTGGCGACTCAGCCTGAGTCGTTCCTATTTTCGAGCTCCATCCCACCAACATCCTGCTCGACCGAGCAGGACCTACTCGACCGAGCCAGCGGACGACTCAATCGAGCAAGGCCTACTCGGGCCGAGTAGGCAGAGCGACATTTTGGAAGGAGATCCGAACTACTGAAAACTCGACCGAGCAGGGGGGCGACTCGACTGAGCACGAAGGCTACTCAGTCGAGTAAGGCGAATGCCCGGATTTTCAGATTTCTGTGCACTCTTTTCAAATCTGCAATCATCTGAGATTATTTATTATTTTTCTGATATTTTTTCCAGATAGTAGACTTCAAGACGGTTCCAACTCCACCAAGAACGTGTCAATCGGAGGTCGGATGAGGTTTGGAGAATTTCTGCAAGATGGTGCTGCACTGCTGAAATCTACACTCGATTGAGTGTTGTTTCTACGCGGTCCGAGTGCTGCTGGGGTCCACCAGTAAGTTGCGGTCAGAAACAGATTTGGGCCGAATTTGAGAGGGTTTTTTGGGTTATTTGTTAGGGTTTGGAGGGGACTATTTATATGATTTGTAGCCGTCGTTAGAGGGGGATTTTCGGAGAAGTTTTTAGGGAGCTTTTAGAGAGTTTTGGAGACGATCTTTTGGGAGTTAGGCTACACCATAGGCCCCTCCTCTTATATCAAGCTAAGTATTTTGTCTCTTAAATTTTATTTTAGTTCTTATTATTGTTTTCTATGATGCTAGCAATGATCCTTATTGTTTTCATAATGTTTACTATGCTTGAATAATCTTTTCTAGGGCTAATGGATTAGCCTTAGGATTTTAGGATCTGGATGCAAAGATAGGATTTTTGTGATGCGTTGTATTTTATATTTTATTTCTTTCTTTCTTTGTGTGGAATCTCTTGTTTGCAACGTTGAGTGACACAACCTTCGCATCCATCACCATCACGACCCTCCATACTCCACATTCACCAATAAACCTGCAATTCTAACTCAACCTATGAGTAGATAGGTAGTATAGCACCGCTTTCCCGTGTTTGATACCCACTTGCCACTATACCATGTGCTTACGGTAAATGACATCGTTTCGGATTTAATTCTAGGCCGATCACTTAGAAGGAGAACCCAAATGTTGCAGCCTTGCTTGTTGATGGCACTTGAAAGTTGCGGCATGTGCACTCCTTGGCTTGATGGCACTATGGTGACATGGGTCGGCAAGCAAGATGGCTAGTGCAACAACTCCTAGTTACAGCCTTGGCTCTTACTTTGTCAACTTGCAGCACTTGCTCCTAGGTCGGGAAGAGATTGTCTTGCTCTCCAATCAGGTCAGCAATGATCTTTGTCGCTTGTGGCCTTCTTGCTGATGGTACTGGAAAGTTGATGCACTACTTGCTTGTTGGCACGTGAAAGGGGTCGGTCGACAACACTAGGATGCATCAATCATAAGAGGCATCCTCCTCCTTCTTGACTTGACTTGCGACAATGTAGAGGAGATAGACTTTGAAGCTTGCGCAATAAGGATGTTTGGCAATGGAGCTTTACGGCTTGGAAGATGTTCGAACACCTTGCTTGCAGCAATGATGATGGTCCTTCTCCTTGATGTTCTTGCGGTAATGGGGAGCTTGAGGAGTAGGCTTGCGGCAAGGAGAGGAACAATGGGAATTGAGGTTTTGCGCAAGATGATGACTTTGGGAGATGATCCTTCTACTCTTGGTTGCTGCAACTTGCCTTGGGATTTCAATTCGGCCGACACCCTATGATGGCTTGGATAGGAGGTTTAAATAGGGTGATGGCTAGGGTTTAGGTTGCGGCCAAGAGGATCCCTAGCCATTGGATGAATGAAGAAGTTGTGGCCAAGGGGGAATCCTAATGGAGATAGGAATATGATCTCGTAGATGGTGTTTGAATTGGATTTAGGGGATTTGGTTTGATCTCATAGACATTCAAATAGGAATATGAAAAGAAGTAATTAGATTTGAACTTGAATGTGGTAGGATTTGAGATAGATACAAATAGATATGAGCAAATCCAATTTAATTTTCTCCATCACACCCCATATTGGACCAAGTCCACTTTGCAATATGAATAGCAATTTCTCCATCTTCCAATTTGCTATGTGTATAGCAATTCATCCATCAAATTGACCAGGTCATCGATTTGTAGATTTACATGATCGCCACTCCTGTAAACACTTAATACACACATCAAATCGTTCACACACGTTTGTTATCAACAAATACGAAGTCATTGATCATTGTATCCAACAACATGTTGTATCCAACAATCTCCCCCTTTTCATGATGATAAACCAATATAAGATTTGAACAATAATGATTCAAATGATTTCATAGTAACATGTGTGTGTGAAGTGTGAAGATGGAGGATTTATGCAATATGCTACAAGTATGGATGATGTGCAAACATACAAGCATGCAAACAGTGATGTAGCATTCAAAAATGTATGCATGCTCCCCCTTTATTCATGCTCCCCTTGAACCATTATTCACATATTCAATAAGCACATTTTCATTTTGATTATTCATTAATGCTCCCCCTTAAACCAATATTCATATATGCAACAAGTAAGTATTAATGCGCACACCAAATCATTCAAATGTTTTTCAATATTTTCTCCCCCTTTTGTTATCATCAAAAGTGAATAAACGAAGTCTAATTCATGCCACAGGCAAAAATAGAGTATTATAAATTACAACTAACACTTGCAGGTTATTTTTCTTAAAATAAGCACTTCAAATTCAATGAAAAGTGTAACGTAGACTTCTACACCATCGTGTAAGTGTGATGATTAAATAATTGAAGCACAAAGGGAGATACTCTTAAGAAATACAACCAAAACCAATCCACTTTTCCATTAAACATTAAATCATCTAGGATTGATATTTCCCATCTCATTAAAAATGAATTCAAAATACCACACCCCAAAAACATAGCCTATAAGGACTCTTTGATGTGTGGCAAGAATTGCTTGAAGTATACTTGCCATGAATTGTATCCATTTTTCTTACGGAGCAATATTCATGTATGATTTTGTATTTTTGTTCATATTAAATTTTTTTGTGCTCAATTTTTATTCATGACAAATACACATCATATTCCTTAGATTTCCATTTATTATTCAACCTATATTCACTTTTCAATATTTCATAGAAGAATCTCCAATTGTGCAAAAATATTCAATATATGTGGAAGTGAAAATGTAGGTGTAGAAATCATATTATTCAATTCATTAAACATGTCATGGCTATTTAGAAAAGTCTAACATACGCATGTAGCTATAACAATAGTACAATGATTTCAACAAGAATATGAATTATTATTCATTAATATCACTTGAATGATTCAAAGGAAAAGGTGGACATTAAGAACCTTTTTTTATTTTTGACTTTTTCATTTTTTTATTTTTCTTTATAATCAACTAAAGCAAACTAAGAATCAATCAAACAAGCACACAAAATAAAAAATTCAAGCACACAAAAATGGAAAAAAATGCTATGAAGGAATGCATTAAGTTCAAAGAAAAGACATACCTTCACGTCGTCGTTTGGCTAAGGAGCTAAATAATGAAACATTCAATCCATAGAACCTCACCAAATCTCCCACTTACCTACACGGTGGATGGTTTGTGTGACCTTGGAATCCAACAAGGTCCATTATCGACCCGAAATTAACTCTGAAACGATGTCGTCTAACCGCAAGCACACAGTATAGTGGCAAGCAGGTATCGAACACGGGAAAGCTGTGCTATACTACCTATCTACTCCTAGGTTGGGTTAGACTTGTAGATTTATTGGTGGATTTGGAATACGGAATGTCGTAATGGTGATGGATGCGAATGTCGTGTAACTCGATATCGCAAACAAGGGATTCCATACAATATAAAATACTGGAGCTTTAGGACTCACCACTAGGACCGTCGGATGTCGACGCTAGGCTAGGACTCTTAAGCTGCATTGGTTTTATTGGGGATTGTAACAACTGTTGGATCTGGATCGTAGCCTAGAGGGGGGTGAATAGGCTAATAAAAATTCTCGTGCAACCCACGAGAAATCCCACGCAGTTATAAGCACAGACAAGGTAATAGAATAACAATCACAGAGTATGCACAGATATACCCTGGTTCGGTCGTCCCCATGACCTACTCCAGACCCCGAAAGCAAAAACAAGATAGATGTGTAATCCTGTACAGCTACAATGAGTCAAGATCCCAAATCTACTCTCACCTAGCTCGTACGCACACCACGTGCTCTACACTCTCAATCTAGTCAGATGCTCTCCCTCCGTAACGACTCCCAAAGTCGTCAGGTCCCCAAAAGTAACACAGAAGGTAAAGTTTCCCCTACGAAGATCTAACACAACAACTACACAAAATAATAAAGAACAGAGTTTAGAAGGCTCAGTTCGTGTAGCGGCGATGTCTTCGTCAATCAACACGGGCCAGAAGTCGTCTGGCAAGTAGTAGTGGTCTCCTCGGCAATGAAAACTTAAGATTGGATCTCCTTGCAACTATCGACACTTGGACTCTCCTTTGGATGATGCCTCTGAATTTCAGCCAAGAGGACACTTGGAGATCGCTCAATCAATGACAGGTCGACACTGTTCCCAGTCCAGTATCTCGGCTAACATTCAATGCATTTTGTCCCTTGGTTCTCATATGATGCATCACCTCAAAAACAACTCTGTGCATGTAAAACACTGGGTAGCTTCTTCAACAAATAATTTCGGACCCCTCCTTTTATTTTGCCTTTGATTTCAGCTTTCAAACTCTCACGTGCTCCACTTTCAATTATTGCGACTTGGTGTGCTTTGCCTGCAAACAAAAACGAAATCAGTGATGATTTAAAAACCAGTGCATGCAAACAAAAATTAAAGCATGAACTTCCCCAAAAAAAATTCGACAGCTTGCTTTTTGCTTGGTCTGAGATTTCGGCTTTGAGGCAATGATCAGTATATCAACTTGCGGCTGAGCTCAGGTTGGGCTCTTGGAGATTTTGTGATGCAAAACCCCATGCCCAAAGAAAACTTGCGGCTGCACTCTCTTCCTCTAAAAAATGAAGAACTCCTCCCAAAGATAATTCGGCTGCACAAAGCACACAACAAAAGAATCCCCAATATATTAATTTGCGGCTGCTTCAAGTTCCTCTTTTTTGGATGTGAAATCAAGTGTCGGATGTTAAGAAATTGGGGAAAATTAGGTCACGGCCTCGTCTGCTTAATTTTTCAAGTGGGATGGGTTTTATAGAAGGAGAGAGTTCAAGCACTTGGGAAGTTTGGATTGAAGGGCGGAGGTGTGCTCTTGCGGCTCTTCCAATTTAAAAATGTGCGGCCTTCTCAAATTTTTGATGACATTGAGATAGGTGTAGCTCCTCTGGACATTTTTTGTGGGAGAAAGAGTAATGCGCCGGCCTAGTGCTCTTGGGAATCACCCTGCAAGCGAAGAACAATTGAATTAAAATAAAGTATTAGATTCCCACGTGATGCCATGTATCCCCAAAGAAAGCTCTGTGCATTGTCTTGGATGACCTGCAAAAGAGAGCAAAGATTAATTGAATGAGTCAAAATATAAAAGCCCTGTTTTTTTCTCCCTCTCTCCCCTTTTTCTCCAATGCACGGCCGCAAGAAGTTCTTGGATGAGGGATGCTTAATTTCGACCGGCCTGTAATGATATTTATAGGTATTTTAAGAACCCTAGTTTGTGTATTTACAAAATTGCCACCGCAAGTCGATTTTCACTTATTTTAGTCGTTTGGGGGTCGTTTTCTCATCCGAAAAATTTCTTTGTCTTCCTCGTTCTCTCCTCCATGATCCACGGTCATATTTGATATTTTATATCGTCGTGAAGATGACCAAAATGCCATTTTATGACCAAAGTACCATTTATCTCCGAAATGACCAAATTGCCCCTGAATCAAGATGAGCTCCTTTCAACCTAAAAAACACTTAGCACACACATTAAAAACTTCAAATGTGTTTCTCATCATCAAACTAGAATCCTAGATCGTTGCATCCAATAATCTCCCCCTTTTGATGATGACAAACCAATACAAGATTTGCAATACACGTATGAATGTGTGAAGTGTGACAATAGTGGGTGACATGCAATGGGATAATATGATGTACGAACAACGATGTGTAAAGTTTAACAATAAGCATGCTCCCCCTATTTTTATGCTTCCCCAGTATTCATTAATGCTCCCCCTTAATCAAACAATCATATTTTCACGTGCATTAATATCAAATCTTTTCCAAATTTTTCTCCCCCCTTTGTTATCATCAAAAGTCATACCACAAAGTCAAAATCATATACCATGCAAAAAGAGAGTATTATTGACCATTACCAACAATTGCATGCATACATTCATGGAATAATCAAGTCAAAATCCAATGAAATTAAAAAACGAAGACTTCAACACCAACGTGTAAAGTGTGATGATTAAAATTGAAGCACATAAGGGAGAATCATTTAAGAAATTCAACCAAAACCAATCCACATTTTCGAAATAACATTCTATCACCTAGGATTGATTTTTCCCACCTCATTAAAAATGAGTTCAAGGTACCACATCTCCAAAACATAGCCTATAAGGACTCTTAGATGTGGGTGTGGCAGTGCTTGACGATTAAATACACCAACGCTAAAGTTTACCCATAAATCTTATGTTGGATACTCGTGGGTGATACCGTTGCCAAGGATTGTATCCATTTTCCATACAGAGCAATTATCTTTTGTTTTCACATTTTTTTAATACTTATAACAACAATTTCTTTTGCTCAATTTTTATCCATGGCAAGGTATATCATATCCCTTAGATTTGCAGTTAAGTTTTCCTCCTACATTCACTTTCCATACTTCATAAACGATATCTCCAAATGTGCAACAATAATAATACATGTGGAAGTGAAGTAGGCGGTGTAGAAATCAAGTTGTTTTTAGTCATTGAACATGCCATGAATATTTAGAAAGATGAACATGCGCATGTGGCAAAAGTAATAATACACCAATTTATACATAGATATGAAAATCATTCGTGCATACTTCAATAATGAATCAAAGAGAAAAGACACATTTAAGCACAAATTTTTTTTTTCGGTTTTTCAGTTTTTTTTTGTTTTTTGTTTGCATGAAGTACTAAAGCAAACATGAGATGCAATCACACAAACAAAAAAAATCATGCACACATAGAAATGCAACTACTAGCACACAAACAAAGAAAAGTCATGCACACAAAAAGCTATGAAGGTATGCATTAAGTTCAAAGAGAAAAATATACCTTCGCGTCACCGTTTGACTAAGGTGCTAAAAAATAATGATACATTCAATTTATCGCTCCTCGTCAAATTTCCATCCACCTACAAAAGAGGTGTTATGTGTGACCTTGGAATCCAACAAGGTCTACTAGTGTTAGTCAACAAAGATTTAGGAACCCATACTTGTTTGAATTTAATATTGGAGTTCCTATATTTGCAATAGTACGATGTGTGACCAACACTATCACATGTAAAAGACTTTGCATAAACATTTTTAGCAATGGAAGGCACATTGTGAAATTTTTTATACTTAATCTTTTCAACATTTTTAGCGCTAAATCCAAGGCCACGCCTATTATTGTCGTACAATTGATTTCCAAGAATGATATCCAAGTTTTGTTTTCCCATGGAAAATCTCTTTAATGAAAATTCTAGGGTGGTGACTTTGGATTTCAAGATATCGTTTTCATTCACAAGCAAAGTGCATTTACTAATGAAAGCTTGCTTGTTTTCCTCTTCTTTCTTTTCAAAAACCCTCATTTTTTTCTTTAAGTTCAAGATTTAGCATGTTAATCTTTTCAGAAAGCAATTCATTTCCAGCTTCAAGCTTTATCTTATCTAGCTTATACATGCTAATATCCTTTAATAAAGAGGGACATGAAAGACAATCAGTTTTTTAGGCAAGCTAGCTTTCTCTTTTTCTAACATGGTAATGATGGATTTGCATGCAACAAGCTCTTGTTTAAGATTTTTCATTTCTATAGACATGTCATACTCAGTTTGTTGCATATCAAAGTTATCATTCCTATAACATTCCACATCAGCTTCTAGCTCATCAATTCTCTGTTGCATTCCTTTACAGATTTCTAAAAATTCATCTTTAGTAGGAGATTATACCTCATTGTGTTTGGCCATCAATGCCAAGCCGAAGTGGATTTCAAGTTCCTCATCCTTATCCTCAGCTTTGCTATCCATGTCCCACGTCAGCACTTTCATTTTTCCTTTTGCAACTTGAGCTGTGTGTTATTGTGGGCAATCTTTTATGTGGTGCCCTTTCTTCCTGCATTTAAAACATTCACTTCTATTAATAGCTTTCTGATCAGAGGAATTTCTAACAAAATTAGAATTATTAGAACGAATGAACCTTTTCCCATCTCAGCTCTTCCTTGATCAGTCTGAATGTATCTCCTGAAGTTTCTGACCATTAGGGCTTGCTCTTCATCAAGATCTTCATCGTTAGCTTGAAGAGCTAATGGTGTGGAAGCTTTGGTCTTCTCTTCAGGTTTCTCTCTGGCTTCTATACTCTGCAACTCAAGCTCGTGTGACATTAGGTTGCCTATCAAGTCCTCCACTTTCATTGTTGACAAGTCCTTAGCTTCTTGAATAGCGGTGACTTTAGGCATGAACGAGCTTGGTAGCGCCCTTAAGATCTTTCTTACCTGTTCATGGCTAGAGTATGGCTTACCAAGGGAAATGGATTTGTAGACGATGTCTGTGAACCTCGCAAACATTATTTAACTGATTCTGTTGGTAGCATGCGGAAGCTCTCATATTCAATGCTCAGCAACGCAAGTCTGGATTCCTTTACTTGCGATGTTCCCTCGTGTGTCACACCTCCAGAGTATGCCAGATTTCCTGCATAGTTAGACAATGTGAGATCCGATTAAACTCAGATTTATCAAGAGAGCATATAAGCGCATTCATAGCTTTACCATTAAGAGTATAAAGTTTTTTATCAGCTAAATCACACTTGTCTTTAGGCTTAATCATAACAGTGCCTTCAATTTTAATAGTGGGTAGACCATAACCATTTTCAACAATATCCCACACATCATAATCAACAGACACTAAATAGATTTTTATCCTAGCCTTCCAATATGTAAAGTCTACACCGTTAAACTTAGGGGGACGAGCTATAGACTGACCTTCAGCAAAAGCACAATCAGATATATTCATGGTCATCTAAAAATCTAGACTAGATCCTCTAAACTGGCTCTGATACCACTTGTTGGATCTGGATCGTAGCCTAGAGGGGGGTGAATAGGCTAATAAAAATTCTCGTGCAACCCACGAGAAATCTCACACAGTTATAAGCACAGACAAGGTAATAGAATAGCAATCACAGAGTACGCACAGATATACCCTGGTTCGGTCGTCCCCACGACATACTCCAGCCCCCGAAAGCAAATACTAGATAGATGAGTAATCCTGTACAGCTACAATAAGTCAAGATCCCAAATCTACTCTCACCTAGCTCGTACGCACACCACGTGCTCTACACTCTCAATCTAGTCAGATGCTCTCCCTCCGTGACAACTCCCAAAGTCGTCAGGTCCCCAAAAGTAACACAGAAGGTAAAGTTTCCCCTACGAAGATCTAACACAACAACTACACAAAATAATAAAGAACAGAGTTTAGAAGGCTCAGTTCGTGTAGCGGCGATGTCTTCGTCAATCAGCACGGGCCAGAAGTCGTCTGGCAAGCAGTAGTGGTCTCCTCGGCAATGAAAACTCAAGATGTGGATCTCCTTGCAACTATCGACACTTGGACTCTCCTTTGGATGATGCCTCTGAATTTCAGCCAAGAGGACACTTGGAGATCGCTCAATCAATGAAAGGTCGACACTGTTCCCAGTCCAGTATTTCGGCTAACATTCAATGCATTTTGTCCCTTGGTTCTCATGTGATGCATCACCTCAAAAACAACTCTGTGCATGTAAAACAATGGGTAGCTTCTTCAACAAAGAATTTCAGACTCCTCCTTTTATTTTGCCTTTGATTTCAGCTTTCAAACTCTCACGTGCTCCATTTTCAATTATTGCGGCTTGGTGTGCTATGCCTGGAAACAAAAACGAAATCAGTGATGATTTAAAAACCAGTGCATGCAAACAAAAATTAAAGCATGAACTTCCCCAAAAAAAATTCGACAGCTTGCTTTTTGCTTGGTCTGAGATTTCAGCGTTGAGGCAATGATCAGTATATCAACTTGCGGCTGAGCTCAGGTTGGGCTCTTGGAGATTTTTTGAAGAAAAACCCCATGCCCAAAGAAAACTTGCGGCTGCACTCTCTTCCTCTCAAAAATGAAGAACCCCTCCCAAAGATAATTCGGCTGCACAAAGCACATAACAAAAGAATCCCCAATATATTAAGTTGCGGCTGCTTCAAGTTCCCCTTTTTTTGGATGTGAAATCAACTGTCGGCTGTTAAGAAATTGGGGAAAATTAGGTCACGGCCTCGTCTGCTTAATTTTTCAAGTGGGATGGGTTTTATAGAAGGAGAGGGTTCAAGTACTTGGGAAATTTTGATTGAAGGGCGGAGGTGTGCTCTTGTGGCTCCTCCAATTTAAAAATGTGCGGCCTTCTCAAATTTTTGATGACATTGAGATAGGTGTAGCTCCTCTAGACATTTTGTGTGGGAGAAAGAGTAATGCGCCGGCCTAGTGCTCTTGGGAATCACCCTGCAAGTGAAGAACAATTGAATTAAAATAAATTATTAGATTCCCACGTGATGCCATGTATCCCCAAAGAAAGCTATGTGCTTTGTCTTGGATGACCTACAAAAGAGCAAATATTAATTGAATGAGTCAAAATATAAAAGCCCTGTTTTTTTTCTCCCTCTCTCCCCTTTTTCTCCAATGCACGGCCGCAAGAAGTTCTTGGATGAGGGATGCTTAATTTTGGCCGGCCTGTAATGATATTTATAGGTATTTTAAGAACCCTAGTTTGTGTATTTACAAAATTGCCACCGCAAGTCGATTTTCACTTATTTTAGCAGTTTGGGGGTCGTTTTCTCATCCGAAAAATTTCATTGTCTTCCTCGTTCTCTCCCCCATGATCCACGGTCATATTTGATATTTTATATCGTCATGAAGATGACCAAAATGCCATTTTATGACCAAAGTGCCTTTTATCTTCGAAATGACCAAATTGCCCCTGAATCAAGATGATCTCATTTCAACCTGAAAAACACTTAGCACACACATTAAAAACTTCAAATGTGTTTGTTAGAATCCTAGATCGTTGCGTACAATAACATCTAGGAAGTGAATTCATGCGTCTAGGCATCATGAATCTAACATATCGTATTCACCCTACTTGCGCGATAGATGCATACGGTACATGCATTAAGGATCTACAATAATCTCACCACTCTCGTGGTTCGAATGCTCTCAAATCATAACACTCTCGTGGGTTAGAGCTTCGAGGTATTTTGGTGGCTCTTGTTGACCAATGGGTTATCCGTCAATTAGTGGTATAGTTCGTCGGTGGATCCCATCAAGGCACGAACCGGGCATCGTCATGTTCCTCTGTTGGATCCACTAACTCCCTAATTAAATTCATAAGATACTCCTTACGCTAATCGATTCTACAGACCGTGGGCACGATCTCAGTACAAGTTCTCCTAAGGATTTTGCTAGGTCAACCAAAATACTCCCCTTTTATATCCAACGCATCATAAAAATCCCATCGTTGCATCTAAACCTAAGATCCATGGGCTAATCCCTTAGCCCTAGATGGAATTACTCATGGATCATAGCAATAGATAATAGAACACAAGAAAACTTCATTACATGCATCAAAGAGAGATAAACAATAAGAAATCACTAAGTATTAACGATATAATTAACGAAAACAAAAATACTTATCTTGACACAAGAGAGGGGCCTATGGCGTAGCCTAATTCCCAAAAGATCGTCTCCAAAACTTCTTAGAACTCTCAAAAAACTCTCAAAAAGTCCCCCTCTAATGACGGTTACAATTCATATATATAGTCCCCTCAAAACCCTAGCAAATAACCCAAAAAACTTCTATGAAATTCGTGCCCAAGATCAATTCTGGCCGTAACTTAAGTTCGGGCCCTAGCTGACTCGGTCGAGTCGCCCTCTACTCGTTCGAGTCAGCAGTAGAGCAAAAATTTCTCGAAAAGCGCTGCTCTGTCTGCTTTGGTTGAGTAGGGTCTGCTCGGTCGAGTCGGTAGCCGCTCGGTCGAGTAGGTGGTCGAGTACAGATTTCAGCACTGTAGCGTCAACTCGCAGAAATTTCCCTGATTTCATCCGATCTCCGATTGACACATTCTTGATGGTGTTGGAACTGACATGAAGTCTACTATCTATAAAGAATATGAGAAAAATTTCAAAAGAGTGAGAAGCTACCTGAAAATCTGGGCGTTCGCCTTACTCAATCGAGTGGCCTTCGTGCTCGGTCGATATACAGTGCCTTGGGGAGAACCTCAAAGTAGTCGCTCTGGACATCGATGACTCGGGTCGAGTATCCATCGTACTCGGTTAAGTAGGGTATATTTGTTTCCGCTGCGATAATTGCGTGTCAGCTCGACCGAGCAGCTGATGCTGCTCGGGCCGAGTCGCCTGGGAAACTGAATCGTTCGCTCCTTGGCTGCTCCTTTCTCTTTCTCTCCCACTAGTCTTCTTCTTTGGCACCTCAAGCATGTCCTAATCAGTCTTATTGGTGCTCTCATAGCGTCGATCGTCTTATTTACTCCAAATTGCTCCAATATCGCTTCAAATCCCTAAAATGGGCATAAAAGCTCCGAAAGTCATATTGTTCCAAATAATAGCATAAAAGCGTATAAAACGCAGACTTTATTTCCCAGTGACTTGGGCAATCTATAGTAGGGGAGGGAGGAGCAACTAAGTGTAGTCGATCTAGGGGAAAAATTGACAAAAACTGTGGTAAAAAGGTAATTGTTGTGAACTTTCAAGTCAAAACAGCACTTGATCAGACATTGAGTTGAAGCAGTTGTAGAAAACACGATGTAATTATCAAGATGGTTGGAGGGTGAAACCTATCATGAAAATATGCGATAAAACATGCAAAATAAGAGCATATCAAAATTCCTAAGCTTACCTCTTACTTGTCCTTAAGGAAGATGAATACGAAGCTCACCGGGAGGTAAAAAAGATAAGAAAACGGAAAAGAATACGAAGTGGAAGGGGTGCTAGATTATTCTCTCAGAACTCAAGCCAGAAGCTACACATCACGATAACTCGGAAAATACGAATCAAATGTCATAAAGATTTCATATCTTACTTAAACATGGTACTTGTCAGCTTTTAAGACCAAAGAAAGAGACTCTCTAAATTCATGCGATCAATTCATATCCACTTCACGCAATTCATAGAATTTAATATACAAAAGTTGGCGATGCACTTTTCAAACAAAAGCTATAAATGAAGCATATAAGAATCACACCAAGCATGCAATAGAGAATAGAGACAATCACATTTTCATATCAAATCATAAGAAATATCCATATCTAAATATTTTGCCAAGTTTTAGCATTACCAAATCTTTCCATTCGTGCACATCTCCACTCTAATATCGAACTCACTTATATAGTCAAAAGAATTCACCCCCTAAGCTTAGCTTGAGGCATCACATCTAAAGGAATATAATGGTGGAAAATGGGATTTTTGCCTTGGTTTTTCCAAGTATTTTTCTGGCTCCAATAATGAGATAGAAAAATATTTTTCTTTTTGAACTTTTTGTTTCTCATTTTTAATTTATTTTTTGGGTTTTTTTAGGAGCTACATGATTTGTATTTTTGGTTTTTGGCTCCTTTTAGAGCTAACTTTTTCTTTTGTAGGGATTTTTGGAAAATAGATGCGATATAAGTAGCTTTAGGAGGTGAACTCAAGTGACATGTAGAGAATAAAAAGATTTACGTGGAGAAGGAAATGGTGTAACACTCGGTTCACTCTACGATGTGCACAAATGGTTCAATAAGATAATACATCAACTAAACTCATATGTAAGCATGGATATTCTTAATCATTTCAATAAATAGTGAAGTCAAGCAGTAAAGAGTACAATCATATCAAGCATGCAACAGAAGGTGAATAAGACAATAAGGCAGATGCTTCAAGTATACAAATGATGCGTGAATCTTGGTGCACTTCCAACAAAAGCATACTAAGCACTAATTCTTTCATTCAGTTTCAATAAATATCATGCAATTACTTAGAGGAGTCATCAAAAGAAATGGATTTTGCAAGCGCATGTGAATAGCAGGACTATAGAATACTTTAAGCAGCATGGCAAGAATAGTAAGCATCGTTATAGTTGCTAAATCTATAAGAGATATCATCATAAAGACATATCTAGCAAAAGAAAATAAAATGAAGAAATAAAATAAAAGAAAAACAAGAAAAACAAGCACACAATATGATGCATGAACACACATAAAAGGAAAATAAGATGGAAAAATTGAAAAGATGATGCAAAAATTTGAAAAAATTCTAAAACTCCTATAATAAAGTAAAAATGCAAATAATGCATCTAAATGGCATGGAAATACACTCTCCCAAGCTTAACCTTCACATTTTCCTCAATGTGATCATAAAAGGTAATTATGATGAACAACGATAAATATAAAAGGGGTGAATGGAAAAATGATGATATGAATGACATGAAATCCTAATGCAACTACATGCACATGTAATGATGCATGAGAGCATCTTCCTCCAAGATTATACCAAACAATCCTATTCAAATGACTTAATCAACTATGTCACGGTTTCGCTAAGCGAGATCAAGTCAATTGAATAAGAAAATAAGATTTCACTTGAAAGAAATGCTCGGTGGTGGTGAGCAAAATGGTGGGACATATCAAAATATGAAGAGGGCAATTAATATATATAATGGTTTGGGGTATAAAATATTATTGTTACCATCATATGAGGTGATATTTATTCTGAACTAACAAATTAAGCAAATCTATACGGTCCTCTTACTGTCAAGGGGATTCGTGTTTATTGAAAGCAAAAAATACTACACTACTGGATTGATATCACCTATAACAAAAGAAAGATCCAGTATCTTTGTCGGTGCCGTCAACTGCTCCACCTGCTCCTTCAGTGGCTCTGCTATGTGCATGTGTCCACGGACTCCATTAGATGCCAGCAACGCGGCTCCCATTATCTCTTCAAGGACTCCACCTGTACCCTGCAAGAGATAAGTCACATCAATCTGATGTGAATAATTCTTTCCCAACATAAATGTATTCCAGAGTGGGTCATCAACAATAGTATTTAAAATTATAGATGGTTGACAACACTTCCCTGAGAATAAATCTCAACTCTCGTGCACCACATCGATCAACTCCTCGTTGTTTGCCTCAGGTTGTTCATGTAGCTTTGGCATATAGGCGTGGGTCTCATCAGGCAACTTCTCATCATCGTCAGACTTATCCCTGCGCACCTCCTGATCATATTCAATAGCATCCATGGCAGGTGGCTCCTCCATCTCCTCCTCATCAGTCACGTCCCAATGTACCTCATGATTGAATGTGTAAGTGTCCTGTAAAATATGTAACGTGTCATCAGTACCTGAATCATCATCAATAAAATGAGTGGAAATAGATTCAGGTAAGAGAAAAGAGTGGGTAAAAGATTCTCCCTGAATTGGAGCAATAAGCTCTGTGGGATGGTCCTCTGAGGGATGCTCAGCCTCTGTGGAAGGTGGGAGTGGCTGCGGTAGCTCGAATGGAGGGGGCACAACTCGGGCTCCATCTGTGTGCAGATGTCATCGTCCTAAGTCACGTCCTCCTCGATGGTCTGCTCCGCTACTATAGGCACGACCGCCTCAATATTAGGTGCATGTGGCTTTATGGGCTCATGTATCTCGACACAGTATAAAAGTGGGTCTTGTGCCCCTCAACTAGAGCATAGACTCCATCATTAATTGTTCCTGTTGAAGAGATACGATGAGTAATAAAGTTTTGAAATCCAAGCTCAAAAGGATCACATGCCATTATTGTTAGTGGACCGGTGTCTTGAACTACGTCCACGATGTTTCTCAATAGGTCCATATACTTGTCCTCCTCTGGCAGCTTAAATGTCTCTATTTGTGGAGTGTTGGTGGTGTAAAGGTGGATACTATCACCTTCAAGTGAAACATACACTCCATCTATGATAGTACCTGCACCAGAGACATTAGCCATAACGAAATCGATGAATACTTGGTCGGATGCTTTACCTGCCATAACGATTAGCGAACCAGTAAATTGAGCATCATCAATCATTTGTTCCAAGGCTGTTGCCAACTACAGATCACTAAACTTTCCCATATGCATCATCCTCATAAAGTCATATGTTGGTCCCTTTAGCCCTCTAGCAAAGATATGGAATAGCTGGGAACCATCCCACACATAGCCTGACTCTGCCTGGAACATTCCTAACATTCTTTCAAACCTGCACAAGGCTTCCCTGAAGGACTCTCCATCAGCCTGAACGAATGTAACGAGAATATATAGGATCATGAAGAACTCGGTCGTGTCTTTGGAAGCACCATTGCTGCATCAACTGTACCTGATCAAGCAAAGTAAACAACCTGGAAAAGACGTCAGTGGTACAAAGAGAGATAAAGATAATAATAATAGCAGGTGGTGGGAAAAAATATCTCTCTTTCTCTGTTTTTTTGTTTTATTTTGTTGTTGTTGTTGTTTTTAAACGCAGTCTAATCAACCTAATTGTTGTAAATTGATGATATGGTGTAACGCCTCCCCGGCAACGGTGCCATAAACTTGATCGACCCGGAATTAACTCCGAAACGATGTCGTCTAATCGCAAGCGCACGGTATAGTGGCAAGCGGGTATCGAACACGGGGAAGCGGTGCTATACTACCTATCTACTCCTGGGTTGGCTTAGACTTGCGAATTTATTAGTGGATGTAGAATATGGAATGCCGTAATGGTGATGGATGTGAAGGTCGTATCACTCGATATCGCAAACAAGAGATTCCATGCAATATAAAACGACTGGAGCTTTAGGACTCACCACTAGGACCGTCGAATGTCGATGCTAGGCTAGGAATCTTACGCTGCATTGGTTTTATTGGGGATTGTAGCATCTAGGAAGTGAATTCATGCGTCTAGGCATCATAAATCTAACATACCGTATTCACCCCGCTCGCATGATTGATGCATACAGTACGTGTATTAAGGATCTACAATAATCTCACCATTCTCGTGGGTTAGAGATTCGAAGTATTTTGGTGGCTCTTGTTGACGCAATGACGGTATCCGTCAATTAGTGGTATAGTTCGTCCGTGGATCCCATCAAGGCACGAGCCGGACATGGTCACGTTTCTCGGTTGAATCCACTAACTCCCTAATTAAATCCATAAGATACTCCTTAAGCTAATCAATTTCACAGACCGCGGGCACGATCTCAGTACTAGTTCTCCTAGGGATTTTGCTAGGTCAACCAAAATACTTCCCTTTTATATCCAACGCATCATAAAAATCCCATCTTTGAATCTAAATCCTAAGATCCATGAGCTAATCCCTTAGCCCTAGATAGAATTACTCATAGATCAGAGCAATAGAAAATAGAACGCAAGAAACTTCATTCCATGCATCAAAGAGAGATAAACAATAAGAAATCACTAAGAATTAACAATAGAATTAACGAGAACAAAAATACTTATCTTCATACAAGAGAGGGGTCTATGGCGTAGCCTAACTCCCAAAAGATCGTCTCCAAAACTTCTTATAACTCTCAAAAAACACTCAAAAAATCCTCCTCTAATGACGGCTACAATTCATATATATAGTCCCCTCAAAAACCTAGCAAATAACCCAAAAAATCCTCTGAAATTCGTGCCCAAGATCAATTCTGGCCGCAACTTAAGTTCTGGGCCCTAGCTGACTCGGTCGAGTAGCCCCTACTCGATCGAGTCAGCAGTAGGGCAGAAATTCCTCCAAAAATGCTGCTATATCTGCTCGGGTCAAGTAGGGTCTGCTCGGTCGAGTAGGTAGCTGCTCGGTCGAGTAGGTAGTCGAGGACAGATTTTAGTACTACGGCGTCAACTTGCAGAAATTCCCCATATTTCATCCGATATCCGATTGACACGTTCTTGGCGGTGTTGGAACCGACATGAAGTCTACTATCCATAAAGAATATGAGAAAAATATTTTGCTCGCTGGAATGATTGCAGATTTCAAAAGAGTGAGAGGTTATGTGAAAATCTGGGCGTTCGCCTTACTCGACCGAGTGTCCTTCGTGCTCGGTCGAGATACAGTGCCTTGGGGAGAACCTCAAAGTAGTCGCTCTGGACATTGACGACTCGGGTCTTAATATCCACCCTACTCAGTTGAGTAGGGTATATCTGTTTCCTCTGCGAGAATTGCGTGTCAGCTCGACCATGCAACTGATGCTGCTCGGGCCGAGTTGCCTGAGAAACTGACTCGTTCGCTCCTTGGCTGCTCCTTTCTCTTTCTCTACATCTAGTCTTCTTCTTTGGCACCTCAAGCATGTCCTCATGAGTCCTATTAGTGCTCTTATATCGCCGATCGTCTTATTGACTCCAAATTGCTCCAATATTGCTTCAAATACCTGAAATGGGCATAAAAGCTCCGAAAGCCATATTGTTCTAAATAATAGCAAAAAGGGTATAAAACGCAGACTTTATTTCCCAGTGACTTGGGAAATCTATAGTAGGGGGAGAGGAGCAACGAAGTGTAGTAGATCTAGGGGAAAAATTGACAAAAACTGTGGTAAAAAGGTAATTGTTGTGAACTTTCAAGTCAAAACAGCACTTGATCAGACATTGAGTTGAAGCAGTTATGGAAAACACGATGTAATTATCAAGATGGTTGGAGGGTGAAATGTGTCATGAAAATATGCGATAAAACATGCAAAATAAGAGCATATCAAAATCCCCAAGCTTGCCTCTTACTTGTCCTCGAGGAAGACGAATACGAAGGTCACCGGGAGGTAAAAAAGATAAGAAAACGAAAAAGAATACGAAGTGGAAGGGGTTGCTAGATTATTCTCTTAAATCTCAAGCCATAAGCTACACATCATGATAACTCGGAAAATACGAATCACATGCCATAAAGATTTCATATCTTACTTAAACAAGGTTCTTGCAAGCTTTTAAGACCAAAGAAAGAGACTCTCTAAATTCATGCGATCAATTCATATCCACTTCACGCAATTCATAGAATTTAACATACGAAAGCTGGCGATGCACTTTTCAATCAAAAGCAATGAATGAGGCATATAAGAATCACACCAAGCATGTAATAGAGAATAGAAAAAAGTCAAGACAATCACATTTTCATATCAAATCATAAGAAATCTCCATATCTAAATATTTTGCCAAGTTTTAGCATTATCAAATCTTTCCATTCGTTCACATCTCCACGCTAATATCGTACTCACTCATATGGTCAAAAGAATTCACCCCCCAAGCTTAGCTTAAGGCATCGCATCTAAAGGAATATAACGGTGGAAAATGGGATTTTTGCATTGGTTTTTCCAAGTATTTTTTGGCTCCAAAAATGAGATAGAAAAATATTTTTCTTTTTGAACTTTTTGTTTCTCATTTTTATTTTATTTTTTTGGGTTTTTGTTAGGGCTACATGATTTGTATTTTTGGTTTTTGGCTCCTTTTTGGCTTTTTGAACTTTTTTGGAGCTAACTTTTTCTTTTGTAGGGATTTTTGGAAAATAGATGCGATATAAGTAGCTTTAGGAGGTAAACTCAAGTGACATGTAGAGAATAAAAAGATTTATGTGGAGAAGGAAATGGTGTAACACTTGGTTCACTCTAATATGTGCACAAATGGTTCAATAAGATAATACTTCAACTAAACTCATACGTAAGCATGGATATTCTCAATCATTTCAATAAATAGTAAAGTCAAGCAGTAAAGAGTACAATCATATCAAGCATGCAACAGAAGGTGAATAAGACAATAAGGCAGATGCTTCAAGTATACAAATGATGCGTAAATCATGGTGCACTTCCAATAAAAGCATACTAAGCACTAATTCTTTCATTCAGTTTCAATAAATATCATGCAATTACTTAGAGGAGTCATCAAAAGAAATAGATTTGCAAGCACATGTGAATAGCAAGACTATGGAATACTCTTAGCAGCATGGCAAGAATAGTAAGCATCGTGATAGTTGCTAAAGATATAAGAGATATCATCATAAAGAACATATCTAGCAAAAGAAAATAAAATGAAGAAATAAAATAAAAGAAAGAAAAGAAAAACAAGCACATAATATGATGCAAGAACACACATAAAAGGAAAATAAGATGGAAAAATTGAAAAGATAATGCAAAAATTTGAAAAAATTCTAAAAATCATATAATAAAGTAAAAATGCAAATAATGCATCTAAATGGCATGGAAATGCACTCTCCCAAGCTTAAGCTTCGCATTGTCCTCAATATGATCATAAAAGGTAAATATGAGGAACAACGATAAATATAAAAGGGGTGAATGGAAAAATGATGATATGAATGACATGAAATCCTAATGCAACTACATGCACATGTAATGATGCATGAGAGCGCCTTCTCCCAAGCTTATACCAAATAATCCTATTCAAATGACTTAATCAAATATGTCACGGTTTCGCTAAGCGAGATCACGTCAAATAAATAAGAAAGTAAGGTTTCAATTGAAAGAAATGCTCGGTGGTGGTGAGCAAAATGCTGAGACATATCAAAATATGAAGAAGGCAATTAATATATATAATGGGTTTGGGGTGTAAAATATTACTGTTACCGTCATATGAGGTGATATTTATTCTGAACTAACAAATTAAGCAAATCTATACGGTCCTCTTACTGTCAAGGGGATTCGTGTTTATTGAAAGCATAAAATACTACACTACTAGATTGATATCACCTATAGCAAAAGAAAGATCCAGTATCTTTGTCGGTGCCGTCAACTGCTCCAACTGCTCCTTCAGTGGCTCTGCTATGTGCATGTGTCCACGGACTCCATCAGATGCCAGCAATGCGGCTCCCAGCATCTCTTCAAGGACTCCACCTGTACCCTGCAAAAGATAAGTCACATCAATCTGATGTGAATAATTCTTTCCCAACATAAATGTATTCCAGCGTGGGTCATCAACAATAGTATTTAAAATTATAGATGGTTGACAACACTTCCCTGAAAATAAATCTCAACTCTCGTGCACCACATCGATCAACTCCTCGGTGTTCGCCTCAGGTTGTTCAGGTAGCTTTGGCATATAGGCGTGGGTCTCATCAGGCAACTCCTCATCATCGTCAGACTTATCCCAGCACACCTCCTGCTCATATTCAATAGCATCCATGGCAGGTGGCTCCTCCATCTCCTCCTCATCAGTCAAGTCCCAATATACCTCATGATCGAATGTGTAAGTGTCCTGCAAAATATGTAACGTGTCATCAGTACCTGAATCATCATCAATAAAATGAGTGGAAATAGATTCAGCCAAGAGAAAAGAGTGGGTAAAAGATTCTCCCTGAATTGGAGCAATAAGCTCTGTAGGATGGTCCTCTGAGGGATGCTCAGCCTCTGTAGAAGGTGGGAGTGGCTGAGGTAGCTCGAATGGAGGGGGCACAACTCGGGCTCCCTCTGTGTGCAGATGTCATCGCCCTAAGTCACGTCCTCCTCGATGGTCTGCTCCGCTACTATAGGCACGACCGCCTCAATAGTAGGTGCATGTGGCTTTATGGGCTCATGTATCTCGACGCAGTATAAAAGTGGGTCTTGTGCCCCTCAACTAGAGCATAGACTCCGTCATCAATTGTGCCTGTGGAAGAGATACGATGAGTAATAAAGTTTTGAAATCCAAGCTCAAAGGATCACCTGCCATTATTGTTAGTGGACCGGTGTATCGAACTACGCCCACGATGTTTCTCAATATTTCTCTGGCAGCTTAAATGCCTCTATTTGTGGAGTGTTGGTGGTGTAAAGGTGGATACTATCACCTTCAAGTGAAACATACACTCCTTCTACGATAGTACCTGCACCAGAGACATTAGCCATAACGAAATCGATGAATACTTGGTCGGATGCTTTACCTGCTATAACGGTTAGCGAACCAGTAAATTAAGCATCATCTATAATTTGTTCCAAGGCTGCTGCCAACTGTAGATCACTAAACTTTCCCACATGCATCATCCTCATAAACTCAAGTGATGGGCCCTTTAGCCCTCTAGTAAAGATATGGAATAGCTGGGAACCATCCCACACATAGCCTGACTCTGCCTGGAACATTCCTAACATTCTTTCAAACCTGTACAAGGCTTCCCTGAAGGACTCTCCATCAGCCTGAACGAATGTAACGAGAATATATAGGATCGTGAAGAACTCGGTCGTGTCTTTGGAAGCACCATTGCTGCATCAACTGTCCCTGATCAAGCAAAGTAAACAACCTGGAAAAGACATCAGTGGTACAAAGAGAGATAAAGATAATAATAATAGCAGGTGGTGGGAAAAAATCGCTCTCTCTGCTTTTTTTGTTTATTTTGTTTATTTTGTTTATTTGTTTTTTGTTTTTTTGTTTTTGTTTTTAAATGCAGTCTGATCTACCTAATTGTGGTAAATAGATAATATGGTGTAACACCTCCACGGCAACGACGCCATAAACTTGATCGACCCAGAATTAACTCCAAAACGATGTCATCTAATCGCAAGCGCACGGTATAGTGGCAAGCGGGTATCGAACACGGAGAAGCGGTGCTATACTACCTATCTACTCCTGGGTTGGCTTAGACTTGCGAATTTATTGGTGGATGTAGAATATGGAATGTCGTAATGGTGATGGATGTGAAGGTCATGTCACTCGATATCACAAACAAGGGATTCCACACAATATAAAAGACTATACCTTTAGGACTCACCACTAGGACCGTCGGATGTCGACGCTAGGCTAGGACTCTTACGCTGCATTGGTTTTATTGGGGATTGTAGCATATAGGAAGTGAATTCATGCGTATAGGCATCATAAATCTAACATGCCGTATTCATCCCGGACGCACGATAGACGCATACGGTACGGGCATTAAGAATCTACAATAATCTCACCATTCTCGTGGGTTAGAGCTTCGAAGTATTCTGGTGGCTCTTGTTGACGCAATGGAGGTATCCGTCAATTAGTGGTATAGTTCGTCGGTGGATCCCATCAAGGCACGAGCCGGACATGGTCACGTTCCTCGGTTGAATCAACTAACTCCCTAATTAAATCCATAAGATACTCCTTAAGCTAATCAATTCCACAGACCGCGGGCACGATCTCAGTACGAGTCTCCGAAGGATTTCGCTAGGACAACCAAAATACTCCCCTATTATATCCAACACATCATAAAAATCCCATTTTTGCATCTAAATCCTAAGATCCATGAGCTAATCCCTTAGGCCTAGATAGAACTACTCATGGATTAGAGCAATAGAAAATAGAACGCTAGAAAACTTCATTCCATGCATCAAAGAGAGATAAACAATAAGAAATCACTAAGGATTAACAATAGAATTAACGAGAACAAAAAAACTTATCTTGATACAAGAGAGGGGCTATGTCGTAGCCTAACTCCCAAAAGATCGTCTCCAAAACTTCTTAGAACTCTCAAAACACTCTCAAAAAATCCCCCTCTAATGACGGCTACAATTCATATATATATTCCCCTCAAAACCCTAGCAAATAACCCAAAAAGCCCTCTGAAATTCGTGCCCAAGATCAATTCTGGACGCAACTTAAGTTCTGGGGCCCAGCTGACTCGGTCGAGTAGCCCCCTACTCGGTCGAGTCAGCATTAGGGCAGAAATTCCTCCAAAAATACTGCTATATCTGCTCGGATCAAGTAGGGTCTGCTCGGTCGAGTAGGTAGCTGCTCGGTCGAGTAGGTAGTCGAGTACAGATTTCAGCACTACGGCGTCAACTTGCAGAAATTCCCTATATTTCATCCGACCTCCCATTGATGTGTTCTTGTGAAGTCTATTATCCATAAAGAATATGATAAAAATACTTTGCTCGCTGGAACGATAACAGATTTCAAAAGAGTGAGAGGCTATCTGAGTGGCCTTCATGCTCAGTCGAGTTACAGTGCCTTGGGAGGAAGCTCAAAGTAGTCGCTCTAGAAATCGACGACTTGGGTTGAGTAGCCACCCTACTCGGTCGAGTAGGGTGTATCCGTTTCCTCTGCGAGAATTTCATGTCAGCTATACCGAGCAGCTGATGCTGCTCGGGCCGAGTCGTCTGGGAAACTGACTCGGTCGCTCCTTGGCTGCTCCTTTCTCTTTCTCTCCCTCTAATCTTCTTCTTTGGCACCTCAAGCATATCCTCATGGGTCTTATTGGTGCTCTCATATCGCTGATCGTCTTATTAACTCCAAATTGCTCCGATATCGCTCCAAATCCCTGAAATGGGCATAAACGCTCCGAAAGTCATATTGTTCCAAATAATAGCATAAAAGCGTATAAAACAGGGATTTGGTGGGTGAAATATGTCATGAAAATATGCGATAAAACATGCAAAGTAAGAGCATATCAGTCCACTCACGTTAGTCATCAAAGATTTAGGAACACATATTTGTTTGAATTTAATATTTGTATTCCTATATTTGCAATGATACGATGTGTGACCAACACTATCACATATAAAGCACTTTGCATAAACATTTTTAGCAAATGTAGGCACATTATGAAATTTCTTATACTTAATCTTTTCAACAATTTTAGAATTAAATCCAAGCCCACGTCTATTATTGCCATATAATTGATTTCCAAGAATAATATCCAAATTTTGTTTTCCTATGGAAAATCTCTTTAATGACAATTCTAGATTGGTGACTTTGGATTTCAAGATAGAATTCTCATTCACAATCAAAGTGCATTTGCTAATGAAAGCTCTCTCTTTTTCCTCTGCTTTCTTTTCAAAAGAAATCATTTTTTCTTTAAGCTCATGATTTAGCATGCTAATCTTTTTAGTACGTAATTCATTTTCAGTTACAAGTTTAATCAAATCTTGCTTATGCATGCTAATCTAATTTATCAAAGATTGACAAGATAGACATTCAGTTTTTTCAGGCATGTGAGCTTTCACCTTTTTCAGCGAATTAATAGTAGCGTTACATGCAACAAGTTTTCTTCCAGACTTTCAATTTCTTTTAAGAAATCACAATTTTCTTGTTGCAATTCAAGGTTACTATCTCTATAGTCAACTGTGGTAGATTCTAGCTCATCTATTTTTATCTTGCATGCCTTTACAAATATTCAAAAGTTCAATTTTAGTGCAAGTTTTTACCTCATTCTGTTTTGCCATTAAGCAGAGGGAGGTGTGCGCAGTTTCCTCTTCACTATCGTTATCCCACATAGCTGGAGATTTCTTCTTTTCCTTTCCAACTACGAAATTCTCTACTTGTGGGCAATTCTTCACAATGTGTCCTTTGTTCCTGCATTTATAACAAAGCCTACTCTTAGTAGAATTCTTTCTAATAAGCTTAGAAGGAAGAATCATTTTTATTCAAGAGAGCAAAACTTTCCTTTTGCATTCTGCTTTCATTGCTAGAGATGTGATTGCCAGAGGATTGTTTGATTCCATAGGTTGTTTCCAATGTCCTCCAAATATCCTGCGCAGAAGAGCAATATGAGATACAATCAAATATTTTTTTAATCTAAACCGCACAATAAAATATTCATTGCTCTAGCATTTATAGCACATACATTTCTAGCATCAAAATTCAAAATACTTTCAGGCATAGAATACCCGTTTTCAATAATGTACCAAATATCAACATCAACGGATAGCTAATAAGTTTTCATCCTAGCTTTCCAGTATATATAATCATGGCCACTAAATAGAGGGGGACGATTAATAGGCATGCCATGAGCAAAAATAAAATTTGGGGTTTTCATGATAATTCTAGACTGGATTCTCTAACCTGCTCTGATACCACTTATTGGATCTGGATCGTAGCCTAGAGGGGTGAAGATGCTAATAAAACTATTCGTGCAACCCACGAACAAACACATGCAGTTATAAGCACATGCAGAGTAAATAATGAGCAAGCACAGATGCACAGTAGAATTGCCCTTATTCGGTCGTCCCAAGGACCTACGTCCAGCCTCTAAAGCAGATACTAGTATTAATAATATAATAGATACAACCACAAGCAGAGCACGACTAAAGCACCTCTCTACGTCTCTACACCCGCCAGGCTCTCAGTACCCCACAACACACGTGTTCAACAAGATTAATCCTAGTAAAAGCTTTCTATTTGCTAGTCCCAACTAGCCAAGCCCTCTTGTCTAGACCAACAAGACAATACCCCAAAACGTAGCAATGGTAAAGTTTTCCTTACAGAGATTTACATACTAATACACAAAGATAATAAATAGAGTTTAGAATAGCTCAGTGATGGTGTGTCGTCTCTGTCGTTCAGCACAGGTCAGATCACATCTGACAAGAAGTAGTCGTCGCATCACATCTGTAACTCAAGTTGCAGCCTGTTGTGTGATCAGCTAGCTTGGATGGAGAACCCAGATGTTGCGGCCTTGCTTGTTAATGGCACTTGGAAGTTACAGCCTGTGCACTCCTTCGCATGATAGCACTAGGGTGACATGGGTCAGCAAGCAAGATGGCTAGTGCGACAGCTCCTAGTTACGGCCTTGGCTCTTGCTTTGTCAACTTGCGACACTAGCTCCCTAGGTCGGCAAGGGATTGTGTTGCTCTCCAATCAAGTCAGCAATGATCTTTGTTGCTTGCGGCCTCCTTGCTGATGGTACTGGAAAGTTGCTGCACTGCTTGCTTGTTGGCACGTGAAAGGGGTCGGTCGGCAACACTAGGATGCGGCAATCACAAGAGTCGACAACCTCCTCCTTCTTGACTTGACTTGTGGCAATGTAGAGGAGATAGAATTTGAAGCTTTCACAATAGGGATGTGTGGCAATGGAGCTTTTCGGCTTGGAAGATGTTCGAACTTCTTGCTTGCGATAATGATGATTGTCCTTCTCCTTGATGTGCTTACGACAATGGGGAGCTTGAGGAGTAGGCTTGCGACACGGAGAGAAACAATGGGAATTGAGGCTTTGCGCAAGATGACGACTTTGGGAGATGATGCTTCTCCTCTTGGTTGCCACAACTTGCCTTGGGATTTCAATTTGGCCAAAACCCTATGATGGCTTGGAGAGGAGGTTTAAATAGGGTGATGGCTAGGGTTTAGGTTGCGGCGAAGAGGATCCCTAGCCATTGGATGTGATGGAGAAGTTGCAGCCAAGGGGGAATCCTAATGAAGATAGGACTAGGATCTTGTAGATGGTTTTTGAATTGGACTTAGGGGATTTGGTTTGATCTCATTGACATTCAAATAGGAATAAGACAAGAAGTAATTGGATTTGAATTTGAATGTGGTAGGATTTGAGATAGATACAAAAAGATATGAGCAAATCCAATTTGATTCTCTCCATCACACCCCATATTGGACCAAGTCCACTTTGCAATATGAATATCAATTTCTCCATCTTCCAATTTATTATGTGAATTGCAATTCCTCCATCAAATTGACCACGTCATCGATTTGAAGATTTACATGATCGCCACTTCTGCAAACACTTAATGCACACATCAAATCATTCACAGACGTTTGTTATCATCAAACAGGAAGTCATTGATCGTTGTATCCAACAACACATTGTATCCAACATTATTGGCATTGGTCAGGATTTCATTCCTAACTTTGTTAAAACACAATAAATCTAGACAATGTCAGAAATGAGGTCTCAAGACAATATCTAAAATCCCCTTACTTAGGAAATTGTTCGAGAAGAACTAACTCTAGCACCTCAAGAATTTATGCCATTAAACAGGTCCATTAGAGAGAGAAGGTCTAACTCTCCAAAGGGAATTAATGCCTTAAATGTCGAAATTAAGTCTATATATGACAATGACATTTAGAATCTTATCTCATTGTAATAAGGTATGAACCGCGTTGGTTATAAATGGATTTTTATAATCAATTTTGAGTCAAAAGGCAATGTGGAAAGATACAAGTCATGTTTGTCATAAAAGACTTTATACAGAAATAAGGCAATAAAAGTAAAGAGTTTTTCTCTTTGGTTTCCTTGAAAGACTCTTCAGGATAACAATGGCATTAGTGGCGCGTTTCAGTCTCGATATAATATTTTTTAAAGTTTCATCAAGTAATCATCTTGTTTAGTTTAAAGATGAATTTGGTTGATGATCAGGTTCTGTGGGGTTATCTGGTTTTATATGTCCCATGTATCTAATGGAGACAAGTTTAGTCTCAATCAGTACTAAGGTTTGTACGCGACAGGACATCGCATATATTACAAGAATGTTGGGTAGATACTTAAGAAATTCAGGAGTTGACCATATAATAGCAGCGAAATGAGTCTTACAGTATTTATAGAGAACATAAAACTATATGCTCATGAATCAGAGGTCAGAAAAGTTTGAGATCATTTCGTATACTGACTCTGATTTTTATTGGATGAAAAGAAGTATGAAATCTGTGTTATGAGGTGTCATCTACTAGAAGACGTAAGGACCCTAGCTCTGAGGAAAAACCTAGAAGGAGGGTTGAATAGTGTTTATAAAATTTAAACGATAGTTATACTAATTTAAATTCCTAACCAACAATAAATACGGAATTATAAATAAACCCAAAATGAAACAATGCTAACACAAAGTATGTTTCGTGGGTTCGGATTACCCAAGTCAACTCCCGACTTATTCCCGGTAATCCTACGTCCCTTCCACCCGGATACCTTTGGATACTTAAGTTAGAACCTTAACTTGAGGTTTCCTTTAAACCCACTTGTAGCAACCCTACAAGTGAAATCGAAACACAATCGATGTCCTTGAGTCCCATAACTTGGGATCAAGCAAACCACTCTCACAAAACGAGAGTAAAATTACTAATATCGAAAGATATGAAATAATGAAATAGCAACAATTACAATCACATATGCCTTGAAGTAGAACTTGAAGGAGCAAGCGTGTTGTGTGTTGAAATCTCTTCCAAGAAGAGAGAAATCCCTTTCTCTTGTCACCACCCATTACCTAGAGGATAGCACTTTGATTCTAGGTTGGAGAGCAAGAGAGAATGAGATTGGAAATCTAAGGCTTTTGGATTTGAGAGCTTTGAAAACTTTAAGATGAAAGCTTAGGGTCTTAAAGAGATGATCAAGAAGATGAGTAACCCCTCAATGGAACAGTAGAAGCCCTCTTTCCTCAAACAGAATCCCCAAAACCCAATTTGAAATCTACGGAGAAACAACCAACATATAGAATTTACACACTCGACATTCGACTGATGAAGAAACCACAGTCGACTACTGCACTGTGTCAGAGGATAGGTGAGAATTCAAATGGTAGCTTACCACTAGGACAGTTGACTGATGAAGGTCTGACATGCGCTTGTAAACCTCACAGGCGACTGGAAAACCTTTTACAGGCGACTGAGCGAAATATGGTAAGTTGAGAAAACTCAGAAAGTTCTAGGAAGAAGAGACAAGCAACTAATGTGGTATCTATATGCGCATGTGCTATGGACAGGAGAATGTGAAACCAACATCAGTTGTCTGGCCGAAACTTACAGAGCTTGTCAAATACCAAGTGTTAAGACAAGGATCGACAAACAACTGAAGAAAAATTCACATGCGCATGTGCCATGGACATGCGACTGTGAAACCAACATCAGTCGTCTAGCCGAAAGAAGCCAAGTTAATGATCTTTGGGCAAGAGAGACATGTAACTGACTAACAAGTTGCAGTCGCATGTAACTTGGACAGGTGTTTGTACATTAAACAGCAGTCGCCTGATGAAAGTTATAGCCGAAAGCCCAAAAACCAAATGATAAAGTATGTGCAAAATAGACGACTGTAGAACAAATCACAAGAGACTGTTTGGCGATAGGCCCCTGTTAAATATTCAACAGTCGCCTGTTGAAATCTAAAATGCACATGCTTGAGAAATATGAATTGGAGGCCAAAGAAGTTTGATTTAAAGATTTCATAGGAAAGAAATAAAGATGTATGTGTGCTCCAACATAGTTCTACTTCTATGCTACATACTAGAAGAGAATAAAAAGATTACATCTTTGTTACTCCCTCTTCTTGTAATCTTATTATTCTTTCTATGCTACATACTAGAAAATACTAGAAAATAAACTCTAAATTATGATTACAAGAAAATTATGATGAGCTTCCTCTTCTTGTAAATTCTAAATTATGATTACAAGAAGTTTGAAGTCTTGTAATCTTATTATTACATCTATGCTACATACTAGAAAATAAACAAATCATATTACATCTTGTGCTAGTCTCTCTTCTTTCCATAGAATGAGCTTGAAGTCTGCTAGGAGATTCATTCATCATCTTTGATCATCCCATCCACTTTTCATGCTTTGATTAATCCTTGAGTGATGTCCATTGCTAATTGATCTTCATGATATGCTTAGGCAATGGATTAACTGAAAGTAGGGGATAGTCACAAGTATTTATGTTTTCTCATCATCAACACCAAGTAGAGAGAAGTCCAATACTAAACATTCTCCCTCCTTTTGGTGATGACAAACAAACAAACACAAAAATATAAATAATTGTGATTAAGGAAAACTTACTCCCCATACATGGATACCAATCAAGTTAGTCAAATTAAATTAGGGGCATCTATTGATCAATTGAAGCAAACATGTAAGATATGCATGAATTAAATGATTTTAAATCATGAAATTTAGGATTTTATAATCCAAGTTCATTATATCTTACTCCCCCTGAATCTAATGCAACTTCAAACTTAGATTCAAGTTTAGAATTTACTTAGCACAAAATTATGATTTGTTTATTTCTCCCTCCTATGGAATTATACAAAAAGTGGGAGTAAAGAAACAATAACAATGGTGCTAAATAAGTACTAAAATAATCATGAGAGTCTAAAGAATGGGTATATATTTAATGTGATACCAAAATAAAATTGAGAAAACACGAAGGTGCATCACAATGATATATACCAAAAACTCGTCAACAAAAGAAATTTTAGTTGACTAAAGGAACGAGAATCCAATATCAACATTTCATAGGCAAGAAAATGTCTCACATCATGTATATAATAGAGCACCCAGAGAGACACAATTTCACAACATATGAACATGGATCACAATATATAAGAAACAAAAAGTGATATATATATATATATATATATATATATATATATATATATATATATATATATATATATGACTGAATACATGGAGTACAAAAGTATACTAGACCACTCCACATACTACAAAAAATATGATCATCATCATACATCATCCATCAAAGAGTTACTCTACCATACATCCAAAAGTATACCGGGAGTTCAAAAAGAGACTAACTCCTAGTAGTATAACAACATCCAGAGGTAAAAATAAACAAACAAAAAGAAATATAGACAAACACTCAAACTCTAATAAAAAGAAGTCCTAGGGTGAGTCGAGGCAGAACTCCATTAGTCGATCTGAATGACAGTGGAATCCGTAGGGTGGCCAGAGCAATGGAACATCAGTCTAGCAGAGTGACGAGAAGGACACACAAGAGCTTTCCGCTTTGATGACAAAACACCAGCATCAGCAGGGATATCCACATGAGCAGGCACTAAAGACTGACCAATGAGAGAAGTAACAGGCACTGAGAGCAGAACATCAGTAGATGGAGGCTGGGTAAACTCGGCATGAGGTGCATAAGTATCACCTAGAGTGTCACGCCCCGCTTCCCAAAATGGACGGAAGAGAAACGTGACGAGGCCCGCTTAGGCCAGAGCTTTAGAAGCTCGGACCCAATAAGCGTCTGTAGAGGTACCATTTAAAAGAATTTCAAGTTCTTGCATTTTTATAGTTCGAAACAACAAAAGTACGGAAAAGATATTGCATTCATTAAATTAGAGATATGTTATCCAACATGTACAAATTCTAAAAGAAGCCTAAGCATGGCAACAAAAGTTTAAAGACAAACCGAAAAGTAGCAACCTCTGAAAGTGGCGACTAAAAGACCTCAAGGTCTGGTCCTTGTCAGGTACGTACTCTGGTGACGACGTCCTCGGCTCCACGTACTCCAGTGAGTCTGCCTCGTCCTCGAACTCTGGCTCAACACCTGACGTACAGCACCAAAAGAAGGAACTGTACGTCAGGTCAGGTCTACAAAAGGGTTAGACCAAACTGCAAGTGTACTGAACTATTAAACAACGTTTTACTGGTTGATTAGCATGCTGAGGTTACAACAAGGCAGCAAAAGAAGTACGTAGCAGGAAAGTAAAGCGTAGCAGGCAGTAGCCGTAGCGTGTGCTACCGACTACGGGACTAACCTAAAGGTGTCAGGACAAGATGAAGACAGACAAGACAGGTAGGACACGACACGACACGGCACGACACGACACGACACGAAGGGTTCACGCCTTACGGGTTGAGGGGGATCAGACCCTCTCCCCGTGCGCACGCTCAACCCTACCCCAAAACCCCAGAACTCAGGACAGGAAGCACGGAGATCACTTTCGCAAGGAAAGCACCTGAAACGCCCGGAGGCTTTTTGTAACACGGAGATCACTTCCGCTCGGGAAGCATCTGAAACGCCCGAAGGCTTTTTGTAACACGGAGATCACTTCCGCTCGGGAAGCATCTGAAACGCCCGAAGGCTTTTTGTAACACGGAGATCACTTCCGCTCGGGAAGCATCTGAAACGCCCGAAGGCTTTTTGTAACACGGAGATCACTTCCGCTCGGGAAGCATCTGAAACGCCCGAAGGCTTTTTGTAACACGGAGATCACTTCCGCTCGGGAAGCATCTGAAACGCCCGAAGGCTTTTTGTAACACAGTGACAAGACACGACCAGTGTGTATAACAGTGACAAGACACGACCAGTGTACGGGAGAGTAATTCTAGGGTGTCCACACACACGCACACACATGATAGTCCTACAGCATCAAAAGTTGTTGTTGTCAGGATCAGACTTCGTCGTCAAGTCTGAGCCGTCAGGAGTCGTCCCGGACGATATCATTTCACATCCGGTTCTATTTGTTCGTAGTCTAACAGTTCTAACCAACTAAGGCCTAAGCACGGCCAAAAGTGCAAGTGGATACACTTGCCTGCGATGGCGAGTGTGTCGTCTTCTCGAAGCGTCTCGTCCAAGCGTCTCGTCCACGCGTCTCGTCCAAGCGTCTCGTCCGTAGAAGTCCGTCTGAAATATCGTCACGGCGACGATGTCAGGTCTCAAATTCATCAAATCCTATTAGGTTTCATTTCTAGGTTTTCGGGACTATCCTATTCGTCAAAAATCACTTTTTGATGTTCTTGTTCAGCCTAAATCGACCACTACCCTATATGCACAGAAAATTGTCCGATGGTCGATTTTCTACAGTGACAAAATGTTACTGATGCGAAAAAGTAAATTTAATTGTAGTTGTCCAGTTTTATTTTAGGGTTCAGTTTGCTACGGTGTGGGTTTCGCTACGAGTTAGGGCACCAACCTGGTTGACGAACATGCCGGAATCGACGTCTGATCTGAAGATGGTAACGGATGGCGTCGCCTTCGCTCTGGTTCCTCGACTGTGAGTAGCGCAACACAGAGTGAATCGTCGGGTCCAGACGGTAGCAAGGAGGCGTGCTCAATTATCTGTGTCATTAATTGTACGGTATTAAGCTAACTGTTTATTGACCAAAAGTAAAATTAACATACTAGTACAAACAATCATTATAAACTTATGTTCACTAACTTGCCTGCATGTCATCATATGAATTAAACTTGCGTACATAGCTTATAATAATACCCTAACATATGTAAACCGAACTGTAGATATATCACCTAACACTAATCAATAAATAAACCTTTATAGTGTAGTACAGGCATAAAAACAACTCTATCCTCTATTAACATATGCTAGCGGATAAAATCAACTAACTAACGTACTGATATTAGAATCATCATCACAAACTATTTAATGCAACTACGATTAATCCTATATAATAAAATTAAGTGGTAAACTACATGCACACGTTATAAGATTTAACGTACAAGGACGCTAATGAACGCACTTACGTGGGTATCGCTTGCAAAGGGAGAGGACGACGACTGCAGTTCCGGCGACGTCGACTGACCGTGCGGAACCTGCGGAAGGTGGAAAGGCGTTCGGAGGTTGGCGCTGCCCGTGGGTTGCAGCGAGAAGTCTGCGGGGTGGCCAGGCTGGGCGGCGCTGCTGCTGCTACTTAACGGCGCTGCGGGGATGTCTCCGACCTCGGGGGAGATCGACGGCATCCGAGCGAGACTCCAGTGACGACTGCAGGCATCGAGCGGCGTCGGAAACGGTGACACGGCGGCTCGGGGCTCCGGCGGCGGTCTCAGGCGGTCGTGCGGGCTGCAGCGGCGTCACGGCGGCGCGGGGAACGGCGCAGCAGGCGGTGCACGAGAGGGGGAGACGATGACGGCGACCCACCGACGTCGAGTGGCGTCGAGGAGCGCCTACGACTCGTGCTGGGCAGTCGCCGGCGTCGGGCGATGTCGGTCGACGTCTCAGGCGGTCTCGCGAGGGGATCGCGGCGGTCGGAGGGGCTGCGGTAGGCGGCGAAGTGCAGTCACCGGCGGGAGAGAGTGAGGGGAGATCGCGAGTGGAAGAGAGAGAGAGGGTTCATTCGGGCTTCTCTCTTTTGTTTGCGGCGGCTGCAAACAAATTCTAACCCTAGGTCATACGGGGAAAAGATAGGGTAGGGTTAATTTGTTTATAAAAATAATAAGTTAGGATATCCACCTATAGAATATATTGTAGTTGGGTATGAGGGGTAGAGCTAAAGGGTATACTTAAGGAAAAGGAAGGAGGTGCATTTAGGCAGAATAAAATCCCCTAGTTACGCATGTTGCAACTAAAGGATTTGCTAAGATTTGTTCATGAATTCGAATTTCAAAAGATTGGGGCTAAAATCAACGGCCGAGGTTTCTCCGAGCGATATCTCTCAATCCGGACGTCAGAAAAATAATCCGAAAATACCGGGGCGATCGTGGAGACGAGACGCACAGATCCACGGTGCCTGATCGTGCATAACGCTTACCAAAAGTTTACATAAAATCGTAAACGGCGTTTTGAGCCAAATGACCAAAACGCCCCTATCGTTCGAAGTCGTTTTGCGAGAAAACGAGCCGTGAAACGACGTTCCCCAAAAATTACAAAAGAATCCAACACTCCGAAACGACCGCAATGGCACATCACGTCGCTAAATTCGGAATCCAGAAATAATCAAATAAAATACGTGCACGATAAAGCATGTGCACGCAGAAACTACGATCGGTCAAAAAGCGGCCGTTACATAGAGGATGAGGAACCTCAGTCCGGTGGACATCCTCGAAAGGAGGGAACAAAGCGTGAAGAGAGCCTGGAACCGGAAAGCCATGATACTGAAACGGCTTATAGTATAGCTCAAGAAGGAGTGAAAGCTTCTGATCCATGTCAGTACATACATTTCAAGCAAAAATTCTTGCTTATTCAACTGAACGAGGAGAGGATCATCTGACGGAGCTAAATGAGAAGGAGAGGATGGCTTGGCTGGATGCAAAGGAGAGGGTTCAGCCTCAGATGCTGAAGGAGGAGGGTCGACGACAGATATACCCAGAAACTCACTGGAAGATGGCGAGGACTGAGGACTCTGAGAGCAGGGTGAAGAAGGAGAACCCCTAGGCAAGGAGACTTCAAAACAATGTAAGTAGGAGGAATGCGAGAATTTCCTCACTGGTTTGAACAAAGACGTCTCAGTTTTCTGGGCCATGAGTAATAATCGAGGAAACAACTGATTAGGGTTCGGAATGAAAGAGAATTACCAAACCAACGATGAACGATAGAGGAGGAGAGATCCAAGAACTCGACAAGTCAATAGGGAGAAGAATTGACGGCTAGGATCGCTGAATCGAAGAGGAAGATGAAGAGACGGTTGACGTTCAAAGGAGGAAGAGGAGGGAAATTGATCGGATGAGAGAGAAAATCTGATGGCCTTCTTTACTTAAGTTGGGGAAAAATGAATCTGGGCCGTTGGATCGAAATATCGACGTCTCAGATTGAGTTATCGAACTGCCACAGACTTGGACAGTCGACTGATGTGCAATCGTCAGTCGACTGGTCGAAAAGAAAGAGAACTGACTTGGGTAGATAGACAGGCACATGTTGAGTAATTCAGAGTCGCCTGGCAAAATGACAGTCGACTGTAAAATACGCAACAGTCGCCTGACAGAGGGTCAAAAAATTTGATGAGTTAACAGATACATTTCAAGATCACGACAGGTGCTTGATGAACAAATTCCTGTCGCCTGTCGGGGAGACAGGCACCGGAAAATACACATTAGTCGCCTGTGTGAAAAACACAAATTTCAGATAGAAAAATTAGGTTTGGGCAAGCGAATGTCGAAGGATTGACAGTTGTCTGTCCTGGTCCAAAAATGTATAGAAGGTGGAAATCAAGAGGATTGAGACACCACACCCTAAGACATATACTCTAACAATTCTCTAATCATGCAATCACTATCAAAACAATATAGATTAACATACAAATCACGTATATTAATCCAAACAAACAAAATCATCAAAATCTTAAATAAATCTCATTGAAAAATATATGAAAACATATAACATATCAAAATAAGAGAAGTGAAATGATGATTTGAGTTCAAAGCATGAATAATCATAAAGGTATGAACTCCTATAATTCAGATTCACACATAATCCCTAATTCTCCATGCAACCTCTGAAATGAATCTTCTGTAAGAGGTTTAGTAAAGATGTCGACGATTTGTTTATGGGTTTCAATGTACTCTAAGATGTTACCCGGTGTACATGATCATTAATGAAATGGTCATTAATGAAATGGTGTCTCACATTTATGTGTTTCGTACGGGAGTGATGTACCAGATTCTTCGAAAGACAAATTGTGTAAGGATCGCCTTACCCTTGCAATACTAATAACAACACACTAGAGGGGGGGGGTGAATAGTGTAATGGCACTAATTACGTATTTAAAAATTAAACTTGCAAATGCGGAATTATAAATGCAAGAGGAATTTAAACACCACAAAAATCCAAACGCAAACACAAGATATTACACTGGTTCCCCAAACTTGGATACATCCAGACACACCAATATCCACTATAATTCTTATACAGAGAAGTGAATACAATCTCACATAGAGGATTTGGATTCTCACACAGAGAAATCCTTGCTTTCACACAAAAAGACTTTTGCTCTCACACAGAGAGACTTAAACTCTCACATAGAGAGATCTCAACCAACCCTCACACAGAAGGTTATACTCTCACACAGAGAGTAACTAACTCTCACACAGAAAGCTAGGGTTACAATGAAATAACAAAGTAAAACAAATACTCTTACATATGCCTTGAGATGAACTTACTCATTAATGAATGCAAGGCATGGAAGAGGATCTCCAAGTGATGAGATTTGCTTGAAATGCACTTGGATGATTTCTCTTGAGCTTGACTTCAATGCATGAAGGAGATTTGTAGCTCTAATAGGGAAATGAGAGAGTTTGAGAGTGGCTTAATTAAACTCTAATGATTTGCAATAGCATCACGAGGTTCCAATGAACCCAGCCCTCTCATATATATAGGAACCCTATAGGAACTCTCAAAAGCCAAGAAAACAGCCAAAAAAGGCTGCAACGGCTAGATTTTGGGCAAAACGTCACCGACAGGTCGACTGATGAACAAATGACAATCGACTGTCCAACGGCTAAATAATTCCTAACGGCTATAATCTGAGCCAATACAGTCGACTGAAGAAGACGATACAGTCAACTGAAAACCAAACAGGTGCCTGTTAAACCTTCAGCAAGCGACTGTTGCAGGGGATGGAATAAAACAGATAGTTGCACTCTTACTCCCAGTATGTATACATGCGACTGATGCACAAATGAGAGTCAACTATAAAATAGAGAGGCGACTATTTATCCTTCATCAATCGACTCTTGCAGGGGATGAAAATAAACAGAGAGATGCAATTTTCCCACTTACGCCTTTCAGACGACTGTTGACCATTTCACCGGCGATTGTAAATATACAGGTAACTGTAAATACTTCATCAGTCGACTGATGCGAAAAGCTCAAGTAGAGTCAATAAAAGGTTGACTTGAGCAGTGCACCACAGTCGACTGTAGGAGGCTCGACAGGCGAGTGGAATTACCCAGTCGACTGTAAAACCTTTAGCAGACGACTGTTGGAGAGCCAGAGACTCCAATTGAGTCTTTGGGCAATTTGAACCTATTGGGTTGGATTCTATAATAATACTAAGGCTCACTAAGATGGTTAAATTCATATGCATGAATGAGTACACCATCTATCAAGGCATTACATTAAACATAGACTCAAAAAGGAGAAAAACAATAAATGAAATATTACATGGATTATATTGCTTTCCTTAGAGTCTATGACTTCAGTCTTGATGCCTTGATGCTCCACATCATCTCCAAGCTTTGGCACCCCTTGAATCCAAGCTTTGGCCTTTCTGCACTTGATGTCCATCCTTACACCAAGTGTTTAGTCTCATAAAATGATATTCTTGAAATGTAACTAAGAGACTAAAACAAGAGAGTCATTAGCAACAACTTAATGTTGTGACCATCATCAAAATAACATTGCTATAAACACCAATACTCAACAAATTGCACTTTCGTTATCAACCATGATAGGACACGTATCACAATTTACACCATAGTCTTTGAGCGTGTGTCTCATCCAAAGAACTTGTGCACATACAAGACCCGCGACAATATATTCCGCTTCAGTCATGGACAGTGCTACTGAGTTTTGTTTCTTGGAAAACCAAGAAACTAGAGAATTTCCTAGAAAATGGCAAGTGCCACTAGTACTCTTCCTATCGGATTTGCATCCGGCAAAATCGACATCACTATATGAGATTAACTCATATGTGCTAGACTTAGAGTAAAGTAACCCATAATCTAATGAATGATTGAGGTAACGAAAAATTCGTTTAACCGCAATCATGTGGGACTCCTTAGGTCTAGCTTGATATCTAGCACAAAGACATACAGAGAACATAATATCCGGCCTACTAGCGGTTAAGTAGAGTAAGCTACCGATCATACCTCGATATAAACGAATGTCTACATCTTTTCCGTTCTGATTCTTGTGTAGATGGGCTGTCGTACTCATGGGAGTCCGTTTGCTTGAAGACGATTCCATCCCGAATCGCTTAATAAGCTCCTTGGTGTACTTTGTTTGATGTATGAAAGCTACATCCTTCATTTGCCGAATTTGTAGTTCAAGGAAATAGTTGAGGTCACCCATATGGCTCATTTCGAATTCTTCCTTCATAGACTTAGAAATTTCTTGGCAAAGATTAAAGTTAGTAGAATCAAATATTATAATGTCTACATAAACTTGAATTAAAAGGATGTCATTTTCATAATCTTTAATGAAAAAGGTTGAATAAAATTCACCCATTTTAAAACCTAAATCCAAAAGAAATGTTCTGAGTCGATCATACCAAGCTCTATGAGCTTGTCTCAACCCATATAACGCTTTATTAAGTTTGTAAACATGGTTTGGAAATTTTTCATTAATGAAACCGGGTGGGTGGGAAACATAAACGTCTTCATTAACAATACTATTTAAAATGCACTTTTAACATCCATTTGAAATAATTTAAAATTTTTATGGGATGCAAAAGATAAAAGCAACCTAATAGCTTCTAATCTAGCTATGGGGGCAAAGGATTCTTCGAAATCAATACCTTCCTCTTGCCGATAGCCTTGAGCTACTAAAATTACTTTATTCCATGTGATGACCACAGTCTCATCGGTCTTGTTCTTAAAAAGCCATTTGGTCACAATCACTTGGTGACATTTGGAAGAGGAACGAGCTCCCAAACTTCATTTCTTTCAAATTGCTTGAGCTCTTCTTCCATTGCAACTATCCAAGAGCTATCTTTACATGCTTCTATGATGTTCTTTGGCTCAATGGTAAAGACAAATGCACAATGAGAGAACTCTTCAATCCTTGACCTTGTTCAGACACCCACACCAATATCCCTAATTATTTGGTCATGGGGTTGATTACGAATGGTCGGATAAGCTTCGGGAATACCTGAATCACTAGGAACATCCTCAACAATTTCATTAGTATTGTTAGTCTCATTAATGGAACCATTAATTTTAACATTACTAATGGAATTACATAAAACATCTACACTATCATCAACCATATGAGGAATATTAAAATCTTCACAAAAATGATACATGTAGTGATTCCTCGATCGTTGAAGAGGTTTTGTTGTATATCAGGTAGGCTTTGCTACGTGTGGAATATCGAACAAAAATTCATTCATCGAATCTTGGCTCAAATTTATCTAAGTTACCATATGTGTTCTTTATAAAACATTTTGAACCAAAAACACGAAAATATTTAACTTGCGTCTTTTTATCAGAAAACAATTCAAAACAAGTTTTGTTCATTCGGGGCCTCACTAGGATCCTATTAAGCACATAACATGCCGTATGCACCGCCTCCGCCCAAAATTGTACTCCAAGATGACTATCATAAAGCATGGTGCTAGCACACTCAATTAGGGTCCTATTCTTTCTCTCAACAACACCATTTTGTGGTGCTGCGCAAGGAAATGAAAAATGTTGTAAGTAATCCTATTGTCAACACAAAACTTAGTAAAAAATTCATTCTCAAATTCTACACCATGATCACTACGAATAGTGATAATGTGGATCCTAAGAAATTTTGAATTTTCTTTTCAAATATATAGTAAACTCTTCGAAAGCTTCATTTTTATTGGTTAAAAATGAAACCCAAGTAAATCTAGGGAAGTCATCTACGACAACTAATCCATAATGAGAATTACCTAAAGATGCGGTTCTAGTTGGCCCAAATTGATCTAAATGAAGTAATTCTAGGGGCCTCTAAAAAGTTATGTCATCTTTAAGTTTGAAAGACGATTTACTTAGTTTACCTCTTTGACATGAATCATAAAAGTGTTGGGGTTTGAGGGACACTTGGGGCATAATTCTACGCCCGTCCTACGTCGAACGAAAGAAAGAAAAATAAACAGCAGCTAAAAATTCGAATTATTAAACTATTTAATAAAACGCCCTAAGAAAATCAAAGACGCTAGACAGGATCACTACTATCTTGGGGTGGGTCTCACCAACCCCAAAATAGATCTAAACTTCTACAATGATATAAATTAAAAGCATTAAAAGAACATACCCAGAACTTTGATTCCACAGAAAACAAAGCGTCATTTTCAGCAACAGACTTTGGCTCCATGAAGCTAGCTGCCTATGCACCTTCGAACTGGTCCACCCGAAGCGAGCCGACACTGTGCCTCCGAGACAATCACCCACCGAAGAAAGTTTCACTTTGAGAGTGATCCACATCTTAGACTTTGGATCGAATCCAATCCTCCTTGTTGTCTTGCTAAGACACGAATGGAGGAACAAAAGAATGGAGGAGGAGAGAATATTTTTTCTTGAATTGTGTGTGCTCAAAACTTTTCGGAGCTACACGATTCATACACTTGGTGCAATTTTTCCAAGCGGTGTCAACCCCTATTTATATAGACGGTCGGACCCCTTGCTCGTCTCACGAGCAATGTGGGATTAATTAATTTGGGAAGAAAATTAGTGTCATGCCCCGCTTCCCAAAACGACGGAAGCGAAACATGACAAAGGCCTGCTTAGGCCGGAGCTGTGAAGCTCGAACCCAATAAGCGTCTGTAGGGGTACCATTTTAAAATTTTCAGGTTCTTGCATTTATAAAATCCGGAACAACAAAAGTACAGAAGGAAAAGGATGCATTCATCTTTATAATAGAGATAATACCCAACATATGACAAATCTAATAAGAGAATCCTAAGCATGGCAACAATCTGCAGAAAAGGAAACTAATAGTGCAAAGCACCCAACCTATGCAGAGAGTAAAGTGGTGCTACTCACCCAGACTAAAAAGTAGTAACATCTAGAAGTCCGCAACGGTGGGAAATGTCTAAGTCTGGTCCTCATCGGGTACGTCCTCCGGGTCGACGTCCCTGGGCTCCACGTACTCCGGTAAGTCTGCATCGTCCACGAACTCCGGCTCGACACCTGACGTACAACACCCCAGAGAAAAGGAATTGTACGTCAGGTAAAGTCTACAAAGAAATGTTAGACTCTATTGCAAGTGTATTTTAATTTAAAGCAACAGTTTACTGGTTGATTAACATGATGGGGTTATACATGGCAGTTGTAGAAAGTAAACGGAGCAGGGAAAGTAAACACTTCAAGCAGTAGTCGTAGCGTGTGCTACCAACTACGGGACTAACCTAAACAGGTCGAGATAAGACGAGACAAGACATGACATGACATGACAGGACATGTGTGACTCGAAGGGTTCACGCCGTACGGTTCGAGGGGGATTAGACCATCTCCCCGTGCGCATGCTCAACCCTACCCCATCCAAGTGCACAAGACAAGTATGTACAAGGGATCACTCACTCTGCTAGGTGAGTGCCCTATTGCCCACAGGCTGTGTATCCGTACAAGGGATCACTCACTCACTGGTGAGTGCCCTATTGCCCGCAGGCTGTGTATCCGTACAAGGGATCACTCACTCACTGGTGAGTGCCCTATTGCCCGCAGGCTGTGTATCCGTACAAGGGATCACTCACTCACTGGTGAGTGCCCTATTACACGCAGACTGTGTATCCGTACAAAGGATCCCTCACAAACTGGTGAGTGCCCTATTGCCCGCAAGCTGTGTAAAACAAGACACGACATGACAATTAAGGGAGTGTTCTTCTAGGGGGTCCACACGCACGCACACACGGGAAAACCCTAAGTTGTCAAAAGTTGTTGTTGTGCTTAGACTTCGTCGTCAAGTCTAAGCTGTCAAGGTGTGTCATGGACGCTATCATTTTACGTCCGGTTTTCTTTGTTCACATTTTAACAGTCCTAAGAGTCTATGGCCTAAACATGGCTGAAAGTGCAAGTGAGTACACTTACCTGCAGTGGCGAGTGCGTCGTCTGTCCAGAGCGTCCCGTCCAAGTGTCGCGTCTGCGGTAGTCCGTCTAAAACAGGGTCACGGCGACGGTGTCAGGTCGTTTTTTTTCAATAAATCCTATTAGGATTTGTTTCTAAAATTGGTGGGACTACCCTAACAGTCAAAAAGTCTTGTTTTGATGTTCTGTTCAATCTAGATCGACGTCTACCCTATGTGCACAGAAAAATTGTCCGTTCGTTGATCTTTCCTACGTTGGGCAACATTTTACAGATGCTGAAAATAAATTTAGTTCACGTTGACCAATTTTAGTTTAGGTTTTGGTTAGCTACAGTGTGGGTTTTACTACTCGTTAGGAAAACCAACCTCGTGGTGTCGTCCAACAAGCGGAAGTCAGGTCTGAACGGTGAAACGTCGGCGTTGTCTGGAACTCCTCGACTGCGGGTAGCACAGTGAGGTACCTCTGGACAGCGGGGTGGTGGCACAAAACCAGTGAGCTAACAGTGATCCTCCTCCCGCAGCGAGTAGCGCAATGGATCTTCACGATGACGGCGACGTCGGCAAAAAGTACGTGCGTGCGGTAATGCACGTGAACTTCGAGAGTCCAAGGGGGATGTCGGTAGATGAAGTAGGGCCAGAGGAAGATGCTCGACCCAGTGGGTGGCCGACGGCATGAGCGTACGGCGGTGGGTGGCCGTGAGAAGCCGGAGAGGACAGATTCGCGCAACGTCCGTTATCGCGTGTCTCATCGGAATTCCAGTGACAAACAGCGAAGAAAGGAAGTTGCAGAAGGTAAAGGAATTCAAGAAGAAGCCAACAACAGTGGAGTTGTCACCGGGGGTGGTCGGAGGTGGGCGTGAGCCGGCATGGAAGTTCAGCTTCCAGATCTGTGAAAAACAGCCGATACGGCGTGTTCCGACGAGGATTCCGGGAGCTACAGGTGGGCTATGAGCGTGAGGGAAGTTGCAGAGCAGAGAGGGGTCAAAGGGAAACAACGTGGCGGTGGTGGTCACCGGAGACAGCTGGCCGTGAGTTTGAGTGCAGGCAGCCAGATCTGTGACTCTTTGGCTTTGGGGGCTCTTTAGAGAGAGAAAACGGAGGAGAGAGAAAGGGGGCCGAGGGGGAAGGTGGCCGACGGCTAGGGGAGGTCATGGGCGGCCTTGGGTGGCCAGAGGAGAAGGTGAAATCTCAGCAAAGATGGGTTGCGTGATGTTGGTGTGCGGCTGGCAATATTCTCTTTTGAAGAAGAAATGGTTTAGCTAATTGTCTTTGGGTTTTTTGGCTAAATGTGAGAGGGAGATAGAGATAGGGAGAGTGGAGTTAGGGGAAAGGAGGGGTGTCCCTAGTGGCTGTAAGTTATAGCCATGAAACGTGGGAGAAAAATTAGGGATGTGATTAGTTTTGAAATTCAAATAGATTAGCGGCTAATCAATGGCTGAGAATTGATTAGGAGATATCTTCCACTACGGGCATCAGAAAAATAATCCAAAAATACCGGGACGATCGTGGAGACAAGAAGTACGGGGCTACGATGTCCGATCATGTGTTACACCTACCAAAAATAATTGTAAAATCAGGAACCGCGTATTGGTGCCAAAAGACCAAAACACCCTTCCATTCAAAGCTGTTTTGCGAGAAGACGAGCCGTGAGATGACGTTCCCAAAAACTGCCATAAAATTCTACACTTCCATACGGTCACAATGGCATATCACATCGTATATACCGAAACCAAGAAAGAGTCAAATAAAATACGTGCACGAAAAAGTACGTGCACGTAGAAAATACGAACGGTCGGAAAGAGGCCGTTACATTCTACCCACCTTAGAAATGATTCTGTCCTCAGAATCACTTATAATAATAATAATAATATCTATAAACACTTAAGCCTATAGGTCCCATCTTCCACACAATGATCTCTAATCCTATAACTTCAACATTGTTCCTCAAATAATCCATCATAACCCGTCTTTTCACTGTATAATGCCACGACTAAACTCACATCCTAACACTTAACTATAGACCCATCACTGCTGTTCAAATTTCCAACTCCAAGTTCTCCTAAAAGAATAATAATCATCTTCTCATACCATACCACTCCACTAAACATCATCGCTCAATAACATCTTTAAATTTCTTAATCTCTTCCCAATATTAATCAATCGCTAAAATGATGTTCTAGTCAATCACCAATCCAAGACAAAAACTTTGTCTATCTTATAACACCTTTCACAAATCAACAATCGTCGTGTCCTCAATACATTCCTTGTCATATCTTCCCATAAATTTATCCGCCAAATAATTGAACTATCAAAATCACATCTTATCCTACTCACTATAACTAATCCCAACCAATATTAAGTCCGACTACATAACCATCCATTTATCTCAACACGTCGTGTTATTCCCAATGTCTTCTCACGTCAACTTAACAATCAAGTTTTGATACTTTAAATGCTCTACTCATTCTCATGATCACCCTAACTCATACTATACTCCGTAGATACCCCTATCTACCACTCATCTAAGTCTCAAGTCTGATAAGTTAACATCTCCCCGCTTTTAGTTTCATCCGACCAGAATTCTCCATTGAGTCCGTCACACATCGGTATTATAAATAAGTCTTGGAAAGCTCATTCTTTTCATCCAAAGAAATCTAATCCAATATCCTTGTGTTCCAAAATCAATTAATCATTGCTATAATAAATCTCATCTCACCCTGAGCCTACCCGCAAACAAAATCCTATAACAATAATAGCTAGACCCAATAATATAACAACAATAAACATAATATAACATTTCTAAGGGAGAAAGAATAGAAGAGAAAGGAAAACTTAAGGCCAATGACATATTTTAAAACATTTGGAAAAACGTGTGGAGTTGTGGTAATGGATGAGGGAGGATAAGTGATTTGTGATCTTGTGAGCTAGTTTCAAAAACTTTAAGGATTTGGTTTAAAAGAAACCAAAAGTTTTGATACAATCACATGCGGCCAAGATAAACTGTTCAATAGTACGAAAGACTAAGTCTAAGGAATTTCCTGCTATGACGCTATTCACATCTATATGAATACTATCATTCAGACAACTCATACATATATCATGGATAACACTAAGTATACCACATGATACAAGGGACAAACATTAAGATCCTAAAGGTAACACACTCATACAGGTCCACACACACTACCTATATACATGCACCCCGACGACATCACAAATAATGGGCCCACTACTAAACTAGAGTTGACACAGGCAACTACAAGCACTAATGTCTAAACAATAGGAAGGAAGCCGGAACCAAAAGCGAAACGAAACAAGATCGGAAAGGACGAGTTTGGATGAAGCGAGGATAAGGAGATAGCTAGTTGGATGGGACAAAGATATTGCTCTAAATGATTAAAAGATGAAAGAAGGATTTCATGCAAAATATGGTATCATATACTTTTATACTTATAAAAAATACGTAGAAAAGTGAGCAGATGTAGAAAATTACAATTCTGGAAAAGAGTGAGACGAAGAAAAGAAGGGTAGGGTGAGAAACGATTGTTTTGCAAATGAAAATAGGTTTATACCAAGATTTTCGAAGTATGAGCACGATGAACATAGAACCGATAAAAAAATAAATTGAAATTCTATTCAGCTTAGAAAAATATTCTGAAAGTGCATACGATAAGTGGTTAAAATAAATTTTGTAGTTTAGAAAAAGTGATATATTGAATTTTCAAAATGGTAACAAGTTTTAAAACTGAAATATTAAAGATACCGATTCGAAAATAAGTACGAGATAGTAACTTGAAAATTTCGGCCAAGAAGGTTTCAAAATCAGTGAAAGAATTTTAACTCTACCGAAGGTAAGAAATTTAAATATTTAATAAAGGTTTTCAAAGAATTTAATAATGAATTTCAAAAATACTTTTAAATGAAGCAGGATTTGCAATTGAGAGATTCGGAGAATTATCGATAATTGTCATGAAGCGATCTCGTGAATCGAGGGCAAGGAAAAATGATCGCATTATGGATACACCTAGGATATGATTCATGAAAGCTATGATGGAAATCTACGACTGATAACACAGAAGTGTAATGATCAGGAAGATGCTAGAAATCTAGGGTTCTAATTATCGGGCCGTCTAAAAATCAGGGGAACTCAGCACTAAGTCTTCCTAATGAACTAGACTGTAATAGAGGGATCTCAGGGAAGGACCCTAAGAGAATCAAGATTACGTTCTGTTGGGCCCGAAGTCGATGGACCCAAGAAAACAACTAAAAGAAGGGCTTTAGAAATCTAACACGGCCAGAGTCAAGTGAGGGCTACTAAGGTATCCTAAGACGAGGATGACTAATTCTTAACCAAGGCGTCTAACTATCAAACTGGGACGTCTACCTAAGTCTTCCTACTATGTAAGACTGGAAAAACCTAAATTAGACTTCTACATGGATATTAAATGAATGCGATACTCTTATTATTCCGAACTTTTTGCATGACCTGCATGTGCCACCACTAAAACATGTCACGACCCGCTTCCCAAAATGACGGAAGCGAAACGTGACAAAGGCCCGCTTAGGCCGGAGCTGTGAAGCTCGGACCTAATAAGCGTCTGTAGGGGTACCATTTTAAAAATTTCATGTCCTTGCATTTATAAAATCCGGAACAACAAAAGTACAGAAGGAAAAGGATGCATTCATCTTTATAATTGAGATAATACCCAGCATATGACAAATCTAATAAGAGAATCCTAAGCATGGAAACAATCTGCAGAAAAGGAAACTAATAGTGCGAAGCACCCAACCTAGGCAGAGAGTAAAGTGGTGCTACTCATCCAGACTAAAAAGTAGTAACCTCTGGAAGTTCGTAACGTAGGGAACGTCTAAGTCTGGTCCTCATCAGTTACGTCCTCCGGGTCGACGTCCTTGGGCTCCACGTACTCCGGTAAGTCTGCCTCGTCCACGAAATCCGGCTCGACACCTGACGTACAGCACCCCAGAGAAAAGGAACTGTACGTCAGGTAAAGTCTACACAGAAATGTTAGACTCTACTGCAAGTGTATTTTAATTTAAAGCAACAGTTTACTGGTTGATTAACATGCTGGGGTTATACATGGCAGTTGTAGAAAGTAAACAGAGCAGGGAAAGTAAACACGTCAAGCAGTAGTCGTAGCGTGTGCTACCGACTACGGGACTAACCTAAACGGGACAAGACAAGACGAGACAAGACGTGACACGACAAGACAAGACACGACAGGACACGTGTGACTCGAAGGGTTCACGCCTTACAGTTCGAGGGGGATCAGACCACCTCCCCGTGTGCATAATCAACCCTACCCCACCCAAGTGCACAAGACAAGTCCGTACAAGGGATCACTCACTCTGCTAGGTAAGTGCCCTATTGCCCGCTGGCTGTGTATCCGTACAAGGGATCACTCACTCACTGGTGAGTGCCTTATTGCCCGCAGGCTGTGTATCCGTACAAGGGATCACTCACTCACTAGTGAGTGCCATATTGCCCGCAGGCTGGGTAAAACAAGACATGACATGACAAGTAAGGGAGTGTTCTTCTAGGGGGGTCCACACACACGCACACACAGGAAAACCCTAAGTTGTCAAAAGTTGTTGTTATGCTTAGAATTCGTCGTCAAGTCTAAGCTGTCAAGGTGTCTCCCGGATGCTATCATTTCATGTCCGGTTCTCTTTGTTCACATTCTAACAGTCCTAAGAGTCTATGGCCTAAACACGGCCGAATGTGCAAGTGAGTACACTTGCCTGCAGTGGCGAGTGCGTCGTCTATCTGGAGCGTCCCGTCCAAGTGTCGTGTCTGCATCCGTCTGAAACATGGTCACGGCGACGGTGTCAGGTCGTGTTTTTTCAACAAAACCTATTAGGGTTTGTTTCTAAAATTGGCGGGACTACCCTAACAGTCAAAAACTATCATTTTGATGTTCTGTTCAATCTAGATCGACGTCTACCCTATGTAAACAGAAAAATTATCCGTTCGTCGATCTTTCCTACGGTGGGCAACGTTTTACAGATACTGAAAATAAATTTAGTTCAAGTTGACCAATTTTAGTTTAGGTTTTGGTTAGCTACGGGGTGGGTTTTACTACTCGTTAGGGAAACCAACCTCGTGGTGTCATCCAACAAGCGGAAGTCGGGTCTGAACGGTGAAACGTCGGTATTGTCTGGAACTCCTCGGCCGCGGGTAGCACAGAGAGGTACCTCTGGACATCGGGGTGGTGGCACGAAATCAGCGAGCTAACATCGATCCTCCTCCCGTTGCGAGTAGCGCAACAGATCTTCATGATGACGGCGACGTCGGCTAAAAGTACGTGCGTGCGGAAATGCACGTGAACTCCGAGAGTCCAAGGGGGCTGTCAGTAGATGAAGTAGGACCAGAGGAAGATGAAAGACCTGGTGGGAGGCCGACGGCGTGAGCGTATGGCGGTGGGTGGCTATGAGAAGCCGGAGAGGACAGATTCGCGCAACGTGTGTTGTCACGCGTCTCATCGGAATTCCAGCAACAAACAGCGAAGAAAGGAGTTACAGAAGGTAAAGGACATCAAGACGAAGTCAACATCGGTGGAGTTGTCACCGGGGGTGGTCGGAGGTGGGCGTGAGCTGGCGTGGAAGTTCAGCTTCCAGATCTGTGAAAAACAGCCAATACGGCGTGTTCCGACGAGGATTTCGGGAGCTACATGTGGGCTATGAGCGTGAGGGAAGTGGCAGAGCGGAGAGGAGTCAAAGGGAAAAAAAGTGGCAGTGGTGGTCGCTGGCGGCGGCGGCCAGTGATGGCTGGCCGTGAGTTTAAGTGCAGGCAGCCAGATCTGTGACTCTTTGGCTTTGGGGGCACTTTAGAGAGAGAAAACGTAGGAGAGAGAAAGGGGGCCGGAGGGGGAAGGTGGCCGACGGCCAGGGGAGGTCGTGGGCGGCCTTGGGTGGCAAGAGAAGAAGGTGAAATCGCAGCAAAGATGGGTTGTGTGATGTTGGTGTGCGGCTGGCAATATTCTCTTTTGAAGAAGAAAGGGTTTAGCTAATTGTCTTTAGGTTTTTTTGGCTAAATGTGAGAGGAAGATAGAGATAGGGAGAGTGGAGTTAGGGGAAAGGAGGGGTGTCCCTAGTGGCTGTAAGTTATAGCCATGAAACGTGGGAGAAAAATTAGGGATGTGATTAGTTTTGAAATTCAAATAGATTAGCGGTTAATCAACGGCTGAGAATTGATTAGGAGATATCTTCCATTACGGGCATCGGAAAAATAATCCGAAAATATCAGGACGATTATGGAGACAAGAAGTACGGGGCTACGGTGTCCGATCGCGTGTTACACCTACCAAAAATTATCATAAAATCGGGAACCGCGTATTGGTGCCAAAAGACCAAAACGCCCTTCCATTCAAAGCTGTTTTGCGAGAAGACGAGCCGTGAGATGACGTTCCCAAAAACTACCATAAAATTATAAAATTCCATACGGTCACAACGGTATATCACATCGTATATACCGAAACCAAGAAAGAGCCAAATAAAATACGTGCACGAAAAAGTACGTGCACGTAGAAAATACGGTCGAAAAGCGGCCGTTATAATTAGAATTTGTTTTGCCTTACACTAAGGCTCAACTTCAACCAATTTTCTCTCCCTCACCGTTGAGTTTCGAAAGTGATACAACATATTAGTTCGAAGAGCTATGAACGACGAACACATAGAAACAAATGGAGATGAGTTCTAACTTTGTTTAACCCCTTAAACAATTGCACAAATATGAGCAAAAATCACAATTTTCACATTTTACGTTGCCGTCACAAGCCCTCTTAGGGTTTCTGGGCTATGGGGTGGGCGTGACCCGCCCACTGATGCAGGTGGGTCAGACCTGCCCCGCCTGGTGGGTGTGTCCAACCCGCCTAGCGGGCTAGACCCTTCCTCTTTGCAGGCGGGTTCAGCCCACCTAGCGGGCTTGGACCCGCCCGCCAGTTCTGGCCTTTTGGGCTGTTTCTTGAGCTCTACACTTCGATTGAGTCGATTTCAGTACCGTTGTAAAGTATGATTCGAATGGAACTATCCCAAGAAGCCATGTATCCATTTACATGCCTTTTGTTATGTAAAATATTTTTGTAAATATTTTACAATATATTTTTAACCATTTTGCATCATATACAATAACCCTTTATAGCATTCTACTAATACTAAAATCGACATTTTGCGATATTATTAAATCCTATTTAACATAGACTTATTATCACAAACTCTTTGTGACTACAATTATTCTCGTGCGCCTGATTACACTCCTCCTGAGTTCTTCCTATTCTTAAAATGCAAATCCCACTCGGTGTGAGACCTTACAGCCTGACCCTACTACATGTTGGGGCTCGAAACACCTAGACGACAGTGACCACAAGCAACAGGTGTTCCCCAGTTTCGGCATCATAATTACGTGATTGTTCCATTGACAAAAGTGTCGTTGGGATCACTCTGACTGTGTCAGTGATGAATACTGCAGTTTTAGTCCCTTCGTCATAACTATGTCACTGCATAGTATAGGGTATGGTAAAACATCAACCCTACTAGCTATTACTGGTCAGCATACATCGGTCTTTGGTATGTCTATGTTGTACTTCCTACAACATTCCCTGATCAAGGTTTAGCACAAAGAACTGTACTGAGCCTGTGACACTACCTTTCCTTAACGGAAGAGACGAATCGTATCTTAGTCACTACTTACCTCGTACGCTTCGAGTGTCACCCAACATAAGACCATTCAATGAGTGAAGACTGGAGACTAGATCATAGATCTAAGTGACACCGTTCACGCACAGGTTCGTACAATGACCTCAAGTCTAAAGGACCAACTAGCCTATCATCACTGGAGAGTTATCAATGAAAGTTTAGTTAAGTTTAACCATTTGACAACTCTTTATTGGGTTATTCAGTGGACTCATTCTCCAATGAGCACATGTGTCTCGCCTCTGACTTCGCAAGGTCGAATGATTATGAGATCATCATTACCCTTTAGAATAAGACAAAGACACAAAGGTCTGCCTGATGTACCGATATCCTTTTCTTGACACATCTATGACCATGAACGTTTTAAGACTCAAGTTCCTATCAGTCATTCACTTCCTACAATCGAGATTTACATCTAGATACATGAATGACCTTACTTTAAGTCTAAGGAAATTATCCAAGTATTAAAAACATTTAATCATATTAGGATAATTAGTACCATTTATATTAATACATATATATTCCTACATCTCACACTTGCACTCAGGCTATTTAACTCGGTAACTCATACCGCTATAACATATCAGTCACTACGGGCGTTCATATGTCAAAGCCTCAAAGGAATTTCCTAAAACTTATATATTATGCAGTATTGCAGAGTCTATTACGTATATACCATCGATCACCTAAGGGTGATTTCTCAAAACCGTCTTTGGATCTCATCCAATTATTTTTCTTCTGTATAGCTAATGATTAGCATATACGACTTAATATAATGTTTTTAATTACATACTAGTCAGTCATATCATAGCATATTCTAATACTATTGTGTGTTTATGTCCAGCACATTAATGACACCAAATGTTCTATATCTCTGACATAACCAAAACTTTTTTGATTGTATGTCACATATATATGTTTTATAACTTAGAACTTTTACTTAGCCCTATAACTGGAACCAAGTAATATGCTAGCACCCACTGACTTTGAGAACTGTCTGTTTTAATATTTCAACTTGACTTTCTAAATCTCATTTAGAATGGTGATTACTAAGTATAACGAGTCCATTTGTGCTAAATGAGTTAAAATGGAATGAATTTGTGTCAGGTCGTTCTGATAAATCAGTTATATCAAAATTCATTTATAGAAGTTTTGATGATAACTTACTCAATCATAACTACCTACACTGTCATTTTCTTTACCTGCATTAATTTTCTAACTTGAAGTATTATATGCAGGCAAACAAGGACTTTTCTTATTATGCTCATAATCAAGATCACATCTAAATTATATGCGCCTGGAATTATCACGTTACTATAGATTTGTTAAAATACCTGACTACTCCAATCAATCACATCAACTCAGAAGCATACACAACAACTCAGAATATCATACACAACAACTCAGATAGCCACTAGAGTATATTCATCACGATATCAGAAACAATGACTTCATTGAAATTAAAATTGTTCACAACATTTATTCTGAGTGTCATTCACTCAATCATTGTTCAAAAAACACATCGTCACATTTATTCAAAATAAAAAAACGACTACATCCTTTATATCTCTGAAGTCCTTTGCCGGCCCCAACAATAACGATTACTCTGATTGCTAACCACACCGGGAACTTCATACATCCATTGCATCAAGCACCTTAGACAATATACAGATGTCTTAATAATCATACTGGTTTCTCATACCAAGTATTAAGCTTTATGGAAATTAATATACTCTTAAACAAGATTCGTACATGAGGTTAAGGCATCACCATAGCCCTTTTTCTCTGAAAGGTGGGCCTTGCAGTTCCTCTTCCAGTGTCCCGGCTTATGGCATTGGAAACACTCAGACTATGACGACATCCCCTTCTTCTTCCCCTTCTTCCCTTTGGTAGGTTGAGGGATCTACCTCTTCTTACCCTTACCATTAGGCTAGTGAGAAGAAGTAGAGACGACAACCAATACATATAGTTTCTTCTCGATTCTCTCCTCGAACTGCCGGAGCATGTTCAGGAGTCCTGGAAGTTCCACTTTTGTGTTGTTCATTATAAAGCTTGTAATGAACTGGTTGAAGTCAGAGGTCAAAGACTTTAGGATTATGTCTGTGCTTTGACGTCCCATGGCTTTTGATGCATAAAAGTGCAATAGGATTTGGGATACCAGATTTAAATATTTATACCGCAAGCGCACGGTGTTGTAGTGTGGCTTGGAGGTCGAACACAGGAAGGCGTGGTTGTGCTTGTGTCAAAGAGGAACTGGTTCACCCTACGGGTGAGCTAGCCCAAACGATCGATGGTTGTCATGGAAAATAGATGCGAGGGATAAACAATATAAAAGGAAACCTAGGACTTCGGTTTCCACCCTATCATGTGTTCTCGCTATCACGGCCTACGGATAGGAATACGATTGGATTTAGGGTTTAGTGGTGAGACGTTGCCTCTAAGAGTGATACCAGCGTCCCATGGGCCCGATATTCCGGTCGATACCCAAGATGATACGCCGGACTACCCGGGTTCGGTCGGGGGGCATTCCCATGTCCATTAACACTGACCGACTCCGGGAGCACTAAGCTCACAACGATAACTCCCAACATCTCATCCTGCCATTCCCATGCGCTAGGATTCAATATCTATGCTAAGGACGTGAGCTGTGGCTAGGGGGTCAACCGCCAAGTTTATTCCCCCTTGGCTCGACGGTCAAAGGCGGTCTTTTTTCCGCCGATGACAATGAAACACCCCGCGTAATCATAACCCCTATCGAAATCCTAGTCATATGGATGCATTAGGGAGAACCCACGAAGGGGTTTCCACCAAAATCCGAGATTTGGGAACTACTCACAAATCATGGCTAAAAAGCAATCTAAATGAAAATAAACCGTAGAAATCATGATCAAGCGATTGAAATGAAGTAGTAGCAATGCTATAAAGATAATATTAAAGTTTGAAAGCAATCAGAAGACTTACAAAAAGCGATAAAATTCCAGCCGTCACCGTACAAGAAAAGACAGAAAAAATAACAACTATCATTTTCAGAACCCCAGGGCAACTATTTATAGAAATCGACGTCACCCGATCGGTTGAAGCATCAACCGATCGGGTAAGCTGCTTGATGCTTCGACCGTCGGTGTTCAGAACTTCAACCGGGCACTGAGGAGAGCGGGTGAAGCGAGCGGGTCGTCGTTTGAAGAGATACAGCATCAGGTCAACTGATCGGTTGAGCATTCAACCGATCGGTTAAAATTGTCCCCAAAAGTGGCCGAGAGTTCTGTCGATTTGGCACAGTCAGCGAACCGTCGATTGAGCTCTCCGGGTCGTCGTTTGGAAAATTCGCTTCAGATGAACCGATCCAGTGGGATGTCACCCGATCGGTTGGAATTCAGCTCCAAATGGCCGAGAGCTCTGTTGGATCGAACCGGTCGAAGAACCGGTCAGTTGAGCTACTCCTACCTCCAGCCTCCGTCCGGGTCGAACACGCGTGCACTGCCCAATGGGTTGGCTGTGTCCAACCGATCGGCTGATGGCTGAAAAATGGCGATCTTCGTCGTTTGACCCCCTGGATCGCACGTGACTCCTCCCGTTGCTCTGGGGACTCATGATATCTTTGTTATATGTCCCATACGCTGGCAATCTCCTGCAAATACGAAGTAAAAGAAAACTAAAAATCCCAAGAAAATAGGTACGGGACGACGGAAAACAACGAAAAAACACAAAGAAGACCCCCGTCAGAGCAACTTTTTGGAATCCGGGAGGGATAGTATGTGAGACACCCGCTTCCCGAGCAACTTCTTCTTTCTTCAAATCGACATGCTCTTCAAGGTTCCCCAAGCTGTCGGGGGGGTTCCTTGAGAGAATTTCCCAGGCCCCAGCTTCTACGGCTCTTTCCTCCTCAACGTCCAGCATATTGCAACCAGGTTCATACGGGGGATGCTTCATAGATAACCCCAAGTCAAATATGACCTTCTGGTCTCTATGGCTTCGAGGAAAGAGATCTGCAAGCTCAAATCCTTGACCATAGCAAAGAACTTGCCGTATTTTTCATCAATATAAGCCTTGGCAAGTCGTTGTGGAAAAGGCAGAACGGGCTTAAATACTCTCAGGTTCCCCTCCTCGTCCTTCTTCTTCTCTTCTTCAGAGACTCCGTCCGGAGTCGTAGTCTTTGGTGACGAAGCTCTGTCGTCATTAGCTTTTTGAATTGGTCGTTCACCGACCAACGGAGCTTCAGGTTCCATAGCGGGCACTCTTGTAGGAATTTGTGTCCCGCTTCTCAAGACGATAGCGGACACATTCGCATGATCGTGCGTTAGTGCCAATGTCTGATTTGCCCCCCTCGGATTTACTTCTGGTTGACCCGACAATTGGTTTTGCGCCCTCTGAAGGTTCGCCACCTGCAACCCCAGCTGGGTTACTTGGTCGGTGAGGGCCCACTGCCCCATCTCCAGCTTCAAGTTGATCTTCTCCTGGTTCGTAATATACTGGGTCAAGAGGGTCTCGATCGGGGAGATAACTCTCTGCTGGCCATATAGCTGCTGCTACTGCTGCATGGGCTACTGGTTCCTGGGGGATACTGCTGGTACATTTTTTGTGGATGCTGCTGTTGCTGATACTACTGCTGCTGTTGCCGAGGCGGCTGATATACTTGATGTTTTTGCTGCTGGGGCTACTGATATACTTGTTGCTGTGGCTGCTAGGGCTGCTGATACAGTGCCATGTAGCGCAGATTGGGGTGGTTCTGGTTATTTGGAGAATAAGCCGGATTCGAGCTAGTCCTTGATGGATACGGCACATTACACGTCGGGTTGAAGAAAAGTGCACTAGCTTGATCCACTGGTGGTGAAATATCACCACCCTCGAAGTCTCCCAGGACTTCTGCTTCTGCCACTGCTACTTGTTGGGTACTGGCACCACCAGCTTCTACCATAAGCGTTGAGATCTGGGTCGATAGCAAATCAAATTTGCTAGACAAGTTGTCGACGTCCTCGACTCTATGAATGCCTCCAGATCTGGGCATGGCATGCTCATCGCACCACTGCTCATTGTTTGATGCCATGTTTTCTAAAATGTTGTCGACATCTTCTTCACTTCTTGACATAAAGGACCCCCCTAGCCGCGGCGTCCATCGAAGACTTCAGGTTATCCCTCAACCTGTTATAGGACTGATTTATAATCTGCCACTTTGAAAGCTCGTGATGAGGGCATCTCCACTGCATCTCTTTGTATCTCGTCCAAGATTCGTGCAGGGACTCGTGGCTGTCTTGGGAGAAGGAGGATATCTCACTCCTCCGCTTCATCGTCTTCCCCAGGGGAAAGAACTTAGTCAAGAAAGCGTTTGAGAGCTTCTCCCAAGTATTGAAGGTGTTCGAGTCCTTTCCCCTAAGCCATTGCTTGGCTTTATCCCGCAGAGAGAAGGGGAATAGCTTCAGTCGGATAGCTTTAGTTGTGACACCATTAATCTTGAATGTGTCCACTTCTCAAGGAAGGAGTCCAGAAGTTCAATAAGGCTCTCCATGGGTGCCCTAGAAAATTGATCCTACTGGATCCACGTCACTAACAACGGCTTAAGCTCGAAACTCTGTGCTGTAATAACCGGAGGTTGGATGGAGGAGGTGGTCCCGATGGAGGGCATCGAGTACTCCAGCAGGGACTTCTGTGGTGGGGTATTCTTCCCCATGGCGACAGACTCTTCTCTTCTTCTCTTCTCTGCATTCAAACGCCTCAGGGTGGAGTTGATCTCCGGATCTAAAGGAATCAAGTCATCGAGACTCCTTGTATTCCTGCGCATGAAAAATCACAAACACCCCGTGAAGCAAGTATGGTATGGAAACAGATAAAAACAGAAAATAAAAATAGAAAAAATAAAAATAAAAACGAAGAATGCGAAAATTATCTTGAGGTGAAGATGTGAGCTAGACTCAAGGGTTAAATGGGTCCCAAAATTAACAAACACGTTGCCTCCCCGGCAATGGCGCCATAAAGCTTGATGTCCCCTGGCTTTTGATGCATAAAAGTGCAATAGGATTGGGGATACCATATTTAAATATTTATACCACAAGCACACGGTGTTGTAGTGTGGCTTGGGGGTCGAACACAGGGAGGCGTGGTTGTGCTTGTGTCGAAGAGGAACTGGTTCACCCTACGGGTGAGCTAGCCCGAATGATCGATGGTTGTCACGAAAAATAGATGCGTGGGATAAACGATATAAAAGGAAACCTAGGACTTCGGTTTCCACCTATCATGTGTTCTCGCTATCATGGCATACGGATAGGAATACGATTGGATTTAGGGTTTAGTGGTGAGACGTTGTCTCTAAGAGTGATACCAGCGTCCCATAGGCCCGATATTCCGGTCGATGCCCAGAATGATACGTCGGACTACCCAGGTTCGGTCGGTGGGCATTCCCATGTCCATTAACACCGACCGACTCCGGGAGCACTAAGCTCGCAACGATAAATCCCAACATCTCATCCTGCCGTTCCCACGCGCTAGGATTCAATGTCTACACTATGGGCGTGATCTGTGGCTAGGGGTCAACCGCCAAGTTTATTCCCCCTTGTCCCGACGGTCAAAGGCGGTCTTTTTCCCGCCAATGACAATGAAACATCTTGCGTAACCATCTAAATTCCTAACCCACATCGAAATCCTAGTCCTATGGATGCATTAGGGAGAACCCACGAAGGGGTTTCCACTAAAATTCCAGATTTGGGAACTACTCATAAATCATGGCTAAAAAGGAATCTAAATGAAAATCAACAGTAGAAATCATGATCAAGTGATTGAAATGAAGTATTAGCAATGCTATAAAGATAGTATTAAAGTTTGAAAGCAATCAGAAGACTTACAAAAAGCGATAAAATTCCAACCGCCACCGTACAAGAAAAAGACAGAAAAAATAACAACTATCATTTTCAGAACCCTAGGGCAACTATTTATAGAAATCGACGTCACCCGATCGGTTGAAGCATCAAAGATCGGGTGAGCTGCTTGATGCTTCGGCCATCGACGTTCAGAACTTCAACCGGGCGCTGAGGAGATCGGGTGAAGCGAGCGTGTCGTCGTTTGAAGAGATGCAGCATCAGATCAACCGATCGGTTGAGCATTCAACCGATCGGTTGGAATTGTCCCCAAAAGTGGCCGAGAGTTCTGTCGATTTGGCACGGTCAGCGAACCGTCGGTTGAGCTCTCCGGGTCATCGTTTGGAAAATTCGCTTCAGATGAACCGATCCGGTGGGATGTCACCCGATCGGTTGGAATTCATCTCCAAATGGCCGAGAGCTCTGTTGGATCAAACCGATCGACGAACCGGTAGGTTGAGATGCTCCTCACTCCAGCCTCCATCCGGCCTCCATATGTTCATGCTTTCTCTGTAGATCATTGTTCACTGAGACCAGAGTAAGACACCTGGCCTTCTTTGCATCCCTTTACCACAGCTTGTACGACTCCTTCTCTTCATTGGTGGCATCTTCATCGGGCTTCTCTAGAGCAGTTTCCATCAGTACATAACATATTCCAGCTAACGAGAGAACCAGCTTGATGTTCCTCAACCATTCCTTGTAATTTATCCCGTTCATCATATTCTTCTCGATAATAAACTTAAGTCCCGACTCCATACTGCATTGTAATAGACGTTGAATTAGCATATGTTCTTTTATAGTTTAAGAGGTTTTTCTTAAACTATATTCTCCCACTATTTAATGAATAATTAAGCCATAATTATAAACAATTTATTATAGTTAAAATTTGTGGGAGAGGGATCCAACCAGCTTGAGCTTCACAACCTTGAGGAGACTCAATAAGTTGATCGGCTCTGTAATTGGTAGATGAACTCTTCATCGATCACATCACATGTGACTCCCTATAGTTTTTTGCCCCTAGTCACTTATGATCTTGAGGAGACTCAACAAACCATAATGACTAGTCTAGTCGAACCCTTATTTTCATGTCCAAACTTAACTTACACCGACACTCGAGGAGACCCGACGCGGTGGTTTGGGTTAAGACTAGACTACATCATATATATTTTGGAGTCAGTTTCTAAAAGAGACCATGTCACAGCTTGAGGAGAATTAACAACCATGACAGGTGTATTTTAGTCCCCTAATCTAAAATTAAGGTAGGCTACGATTAATCTTAAAGAATATTTTTAACGTATTAAACTTGATATAGTTGACGGTGCCACACAATCATGATTCGTATCCTGCAGTCCAGTGGAACACGGCCATGGATTTGACTAGGCTAAGATCAATATCCCCAGTCAAGCTTAGACTGATCCACAACACTAGTCAAAAACACTAGACCGGATCATGGTCCATTGAAGAAAATTCACCATTCATATGTGTGCTATTAACTAAAATTGGCTTCCTTAAAACTAGTTTATACTATCAACTAGTTGAATCCTAAAATTCGAAATTATTAGGATTGGTTAATAACTTTTATTAGAGTCCTCACAAACTATAAGGTTTTATTGGTTTCAACGTCGTATCCTAATCATGTATTAGGATTTTAATAAAGTCAAATTACAACAATTTACAGTGTAGCCTTTTAACAAAATTATTGTTTGAACGTTTAAAATAATAATCGTTGGAAAGGGATACCCTAAGAAGGAATTAAGAATTTAATTGTTGTAACAATTTATTAAACATAACATGTCAATCTAAAATTTATCTTATAAGTTTTAGAGAATTTTAATGTCTATCCTAAGAGGCTTTCTTGAATTATCACATAATATGCAAGAAATAGAATTACCATTAAAACAAGTGAATTTTATCTCATAAAATTAGCATGCAGACTAGCAACATAAAACATCGCATAAAATTAAGTTACTATCTTTTTAATAATTATCTCATAATTATTTACATGAACGACTGATTAAAATTTATCACATAAATTCTGGTTTGCATTTTAAAATTTTATCACATATATAATTTAAGTGCATCTAAAATATTATCATATAAAATAGGTTGTTCCATCTTTAACAATTATCGCATAATGTTAAATCTAGATTATCACATCATCATATTCTTAGCATGCATTTATAATCATAGCAATTTTTAGATCAGAAATAGACATATGCTCTGATACCAATGTTGGGTTTTGAGGGACCCTTAGGGCGTAATTCTATGCATGTCCTACATTGGACGGACGAAAGAAAAATAAACAGCAGAGGAAAATTAGAATTATTAAACTATTTAATAAAACGCCCTAAGAAAATCAAAGACCTTAGCCTGGATCACTACTATCTTGGGGTGTGTCAGACCAGCCCCAAAATAGATCTAAACTACTGCAATGATATAAATTAAAAGCATAAAAAGAACATAACAGGAACTTTGCTTCCGCTGAAAACAAAGCGTCGTTTTCAGCAACAGACTTTGGCTCCCTGAGGCAAGCTGCTCCACACCTCCGAACTGGTCCACCCGAAGCGAGCCGATACCGCGCCTCCGAGACAATCACCTGCCGAAGAAAGTTTCACTTTGAGAGCGATCCGCGTCTTAGAATTTAGATCGAATCCAATCCTACTCCTCGTCTTGCTAGGATGCGAACGGAGGAACGGAAGAATTAAGGAGGAGAGAATAATTTGTCATGATTTGTGCGTGCTCAAAACTTTTCGGAGCTATACGATACAGAGACTTGGTGCAATTTTTCCCAGGGGTGTTGACCCCTATTTATATAGAAGGTCGAACCCCTTGCTCGTTTAACAAGCAATGTGGGATTAATTAATTTGGGGAGAAAATTAGAATTTTTTTGCCTTACACTAAGGCTCAACTTCAACAAATTTTCTCTCCCTCACTGTTTAGCTTCGGAAGTGATACAACCTATCAATTCGAAGATCTATGAACGGTGAACGTATAGAAACAAATGGCGACGAATTCTAACTTTATTTGACTCATCAAACAATTGATCAAAGTTAAGCAAAAAATCACAATTTTCACATTTTCGTAGCAGTCACAAGCCCTCTTATGGTTTCTGGACTGTGGGGCGGGCTTGACCCGCCCGCATCAGCACGTGGGATTGACCCTCCCACATCAGCAGGAGGGTCAGACCAGCCCACCTGGCGGGGGGGTCCAGCCAGCCTAGCGGGCTGGACCCTCCCTCTTTGCCGGTGGGTTCAGCCCACCTAGCGGGCTTGGACCCGCCTGCCCATGCCCAGTTCTGGCCTTTTGGGCTATTTCTTGAGCTCTATAGCTCCGGTTAAGCCGATTTCAGTTTTGTTAGAAAGCATGGTTCGAATGGGGCTATCCCAAGAAGCCATGTATCCATTTATATGCATTTTGTTATGTAAAATATTCTTGTACACATTTTACAATATATATTTAACCATTTTGCATCATATGTAACAATCCCTTATAGCATTCTACTAATGCTAAAACCGAAAACCTTTTGCGATATTACTAAATCCTATTTATCATAGACTTATTGTCACAAACTCTTTGTGACTACAATTATTCTCGTGCACCCGATTGCACTCCTCCTAAGTTCTTCCTATTATTAAGACGTAAATCTCACTCGGTGTGAGACCCTATAGCCTGACCCTACTACAAGTTGGGGCTCGAAACCCCTAGACGACAGTGACCATGAGCAGCAGGTGTCACCCATGATTCGACATCATAATTACGTTATTGTCACATTGACAAAAGTGTCGTCAGGATCACTCTGACTGTGTCAGTGATGAATACCGCAGTTTTAGTCCCTTCGTCATAACTATATCATTGCATAGCCTAGGGTATGGTAAAACGTCAACCCTACTAGCTATCACTGGTCAGTATACATCGGTTTTTGGTATGCCCATATTGTACTTCCTACAACATACCCCTGCGAGGTTTAGCACAAAGAATCGTACTGAGCCTATGTCAATAACTTCTCTTAACGGAAGAGACGAATCCTATCTTAGTCACTACTTACCTCGTACGCTTCTAGTGTCAATCAACCTAAGACCTTTTAACGAGTGAAGACTCGAGACTAGATCGTAGATCTAAGTGACACCGTTCACGCACAAGTTCATATGATGACCTCAAGTCTAAAGGACCAACTAGCCTATCATCACTAGAGAGTTATCAATAACAGTTTAGTTAAAGTTAACCATTTGACAACTCTTTATTGGGTCGTTCAGTGGACTCATTCTCTAATGAACATATGTGTCTCGTCTCTCTTTGCCAGGCCGAATGATTATAAGATCATCATTACCCTTTAGGATAAGACAAAGACACAATGGTTTGTCCGATGTGCAGATATCCTTTTCTCGACACATCTATGACCATGAACGTTTTAAGACTCAAGTTCCTATCGATCATTCACTTCCCACAATCGAGATCTACATCTAGATACATGAATGACCTTACTTTATGTCTAAGGAAATTATCCAAGTATTTAAAAAACATTTAATCATATTAGGATAATTAGTACCATTTAAATTTGAAAATATGTTTTCTAGGGTAAATTGCCTCGAGGGCATATGTCTTCCTACAAAAAGTTTTTCTTACTAAAGAGAATTTTCGGAAAACCTTTGACAAGATCATGCTCAGCTAACTTATATAAGTGCTTAAAATGAACATGACCAAAACGGCGATGCCATAATAGTTATTCATTTGTAATAGCAACTAAGCAATGGTCTATGGTTTTAGGCAAGCTCAAATAATAAATATTCTTACGCCTAATACCGATAACTAAAACATGCGAATCAATATATACAATTTTACAAATACCCTCTCCAAAGTTAACCTTGTAACTCTGGTCACAAAGTTAACTAATGGAGATAAGGTTATGACATAAACCACTAAATAAATAAACATTGGTAATAAGTGGTTTGGAGGGATTACCGACTTTACCTACTTCAATCATGGTTCCCATTTGATTACCTCCAAAAGTGACCGTTGCACCATCCTTGATGCTAACCACTTCGGAGAGCAATGTGGGATCTCCCGTCATATGTTTGGAGCATCCGCTATCGAGTATCAATCCTTTTCTTTTAGAGCCATTATGTCTATTATTGCTCTCTTTCTTGTTCATGGGTACCTACATAGTATACCATAAGCTCATGGTACCCAAACTTTGTTGGGTCCAATGGGATTAGCCCTTTGGAAGGCAAGTCCCAGTGGACTTTCGCTTCCCAACATAATTACCACTATTTATCACATCGCTAAAATAGGAATTAACATAAGCATTCCTATAATTTATGCTAGTGTTCTTAGGCCTTTAAATTGTGTATGTTTTTGGTGTCCTTTTCTTAGTTGTATGCACATTTGGGTGTGATCTATGTAGTGCATGCTTCCTAGGAGCATGAGATCTAGCATATGAAAATATAGGTGGATAAGCATGAGACATATATGGGTTGTATGTAAAGTTAGGGGCATGCATATTATATGCAACATATGGAGCATGCTTGTGATGTGGTGGATGTGCATACATGGGAGGATGATGTGCATGAACATATGAATGTGTAGGAGTACGTGCATGAGTATTTCTCATGTGTGGATTTGCACGTGTCCGTGGGTGTGGAGCATAAAATCTGTCATACGTGTCCATATGTGAGTAGGAGATTTCCTACGTGTATGAGTGTTGGTGTACATATATGCATGACCTCTCTTTTGGTTTCCACCCTAAGTGGTTTTCTTTTCAAAAGAAGGAGAGTATGAACTGGTGGCCTTCTTAGTAGGTTTGCTACCAATAGTGTTTTTGACACCACTAGTGGATGCACCAGAGGATGACCTCACAAAATCTATAGTTACACCACTATAGGCGGTGCCGGATTTGGATGCATTTGCTTCCACATAACCAAGTATGACATGATGTGTGGCCGGAAATTGGTTTGCAAGCAATTCATCCAATTGCCCTTTTCCTTTGTTAAATCTCTTAACATGGGAGGACATGAGCTCATGTTGCCCCTTAAGAGAAGAAATATTGGAATCCAAGGTGGACACACGTGTTTTGAGCTCGTGCACTTGGGTTTTAAGAGAATCATTCTCAATACCCAATTGTGTGTCTTATGAAGCTAGATCAATACTATTTTTAGAATAATTTTGATCTAGTTGAGATTTGAGGGAATTCACCTCATTTCTCCCTATGTCATTTTGAGACAAATAAAATTTGCTTTCTCAAGTGTAAGTGTACCAACAATGGTGTCATTGTTGATGATGCATGTCATATATGATTTGCTACCATTATATTTCTTTAAAGTAGTATATCTAAGCATAAGAGATTGATACTTAGAAAATAATTCTTTATTAACAATACGAAGTTCATCCATGGTTACCTCGAGTTCATCGTTGTCACTATCACTCTCATCGGAGAATGGATCTTCTCGGGCCATGAAGCACATATGTGCACTCTTACCCTTTTCATCCTCGGATTCACTTGAGGAATCTCTACTTGAATCATCAAACGTCCCAACGAATCCTTTCTTCTTATCTTTCTTGTATTTGTCGGACTTGTGGTACTTTGGAGCTTTCCACTTTTCTTTGTTTCTAAGCATTGGGCAATCTTTCTTGATGTGCCCCGTCTTGTTACATTTAAAACAAAGAGACGAAGTATTGTTAGTGGAATCAAATTTAGTTTTGGAAGGAAATTTACCTTTGTGAAAAAAGCGTTGGAACTTCTTCGCCATTTGTGCCATTTCTTCCAAATCCATTTCGTTCTCAGATTCTTCACTATCGGAGGATGAAGAAGTAGCCTTGAATGCTAACGCTTTATTCTTGGCCTCCGTTGGGTTCATCATCGCTCTAATCTTCATTCAGTTCTCCCTTCACATGAGAGTACCGATGAGATTCACCACGGTGTAATTCTTCATGTCATTGACCTCCTCAATGGCGATTGCTCTTCTTTTCCATTTTGAGGTCATTCCCATAATTATCTTTCTCACCTTTTCTAGTTAGGTGTAGACTTGACCAACAGCTTCAAGCTCATTGGTGATGTCGGTGAAGCGACCTTACATCGTTGCAATGTTCTCATTATCCTACATATGAAACATATCGAAATTTTGTTCGTTCCCGCGTGGGTAACAACGAGATGGTTCCATATTTGATATGCACTCTTACATGTGCATATCTTATTGAACTCATCTGGATCCAATGCACAATGAAAAGCGTTCATTGCCTTGGCATTGTTAACTTCGGTGAACTTCTCTGAGGGAGTCCATTTGTCAAAATACTCTTCGGAGGGTTAACCGTATTACTTATGGAGGGTTCTCCAAAGAGAAGCACTCCTAAGAAACGTCTCCATCCGGTACTTCCAATAGCCGAAATTCATGCCATTGAAACACGAAGGTCGAACCGTTGATTGTCCTTCGAAGACGGTAGACGCACCATCACGATCGTGATTGTTGTATGAAGGAGGTGGATGAACGTTGTTATTATTGTTGGATGCCATAGATAAATACCTTTGCTTTGAAACCAATTGTAAGGACCCTGGCTATGAGGAAAACACTAGAAGGAGGGTTGAATAGTGTTTATAAAATTTAAACGATTGTTACACCAATTTAAATTCCTAACCAACAATAAATGCGGAATTATAAATAAACCGAAAAGGAAATGCTAACACAAAGTATGTTTCAAGGGTTCGGATTACACAAGTCAACTCTTGGCTTGTTCCCGGTAATCCTACGTCCCTTCCACCCGGATACCTCCGAATACTCAAGTTAGAACCATAACTTGAGGTTTCCTTTAAAACCACTTGTAGCAACACTACAAGTGAAATTGGAAAAAACGATGTCCTTAAGTCCCATAACTTGGGATCAAGCAAAGCACTCTCACAAATCGAGAATAAAATTAATAGCGAAAGATATAAAATAATGAAATAGCAACACTTACAATCACATATGCCTTGAAGTAGAACTTGAAGGAGCAAGTGTATTGTGTGTTGAAGTCTCTTTCAAGAAGAGAGAAAGCCCTTTCTCTTGTCACCACCAATTGCCTAGAGGATATCACTTTGATTCTAGGTTGGAGAGCAAGAGAGAATGAGATTGGAAATCTAGGGCTTTTGGATTTGAGAGATTTGAAAACTCGAAGATGAAATCTTAGGGTTTTCAAGAGATGATCAAGAAGATGAGTAACCCCTTAATAAAACAGTAGAAGCCCTTTTTGTAGGGTCTCTAAAACCCTCAAACAAAATCCCTAAAACCCCCTCTGAAATCCATAGAGAAATAGCCAACGGATAGAATTTACACACTCGACAATGGACTGATGAAGAAACCACAGTCGACTATTGCACTGTGTCAGAGGGTAGGTAAGAATTCAAACGGTAACTTACTACGTTGGACAGTCAACTGATGAAGGTCTGACAGGCACATGTAAACCTAACAGGAGACTGAGTAAAACATGATTAAGTTGATAAAACTCAGAAAGTTCTGGGAAGAAGAGACAGGCGACTGATGTGGTATCCACAGGCGCATGTGCCATGGACATGCAACTGTAAAACCAACATCAGTCGTCTGGCTGAAACTTCCAGAGCTTGTCAAATACCAAGTGTTAAGACAAGGATTGACAGGCGACTGAAGAAGAATTCACAGGTGCATGTGCCATGGACAGTCGACTGTGAAACTAACATCAGTAGTATGGCCAAAAGAAGCCACGTTAATGATCTCTGGGAAAGAGAGAGCATGTGACTAACTAACAAGTCACATGCACATGTAACTTGGACAGTCACCTGATGAAAGTTATAACTGAAAGACCAAAAACCAAATGATAATGTATGTGCAAAACATACGACTGTAGAAGAAATCACTGGTGACTATTTAGAGACAGGCACTGCCTCGTCTCAAATAATGTGAGAACTACTCCCAAGCGCAGGAGATCGTGCAAGTAATATCCTGGTGAGTCCAGGTATCGAATCCACGGGACAACTGACCTGCAAAACTACGATCGTCAATCTGAAAAGAGTAATAATACGATGTTAACCAACCACCTATCGAACACAAAGATATAGGATCAAGAGTATGGAATAAGAAATGAAAATCCTACGATATTTACGGTGACTTTGGTAGGGGTACAAGTATGGGGAGTATGTGTTGGGTTTGATTTCGTTAGGGTGTGTGCAACCAATGAATATCAATACCTTTTCTATAACTCAACGTTTCGTCCGGTCAAGGCACGAGAATGTCAGAAAGTATGGCGATCAAGCGTATGAAAACGTGCCAAAGAATTAATCAAGTGCAAATAGGGCGAAAAGATATAGGCATCAATAATTACGACACCCTAACTACGTCAACACCAACACATATAAAGTGGAAGTGCTACGGTTGTGAGTTCATTAGGAGTTAATAATCGCTGAAATATCATGTCTTTTATATAACTCAACGCTTCGTCCGGTCAAGGCACGAAGACGTCGGACGATGAAACGATGAAAACTAGTCAAAGTGGCCGTATACGCATCACTAGCAACATTGATTTCATTATATGATGAACGCAATAATAAGTTCAGATTAGTGAACATGAATTTACTAGCCTTGTCAGGGCCTAGCCATACGGGAAGTAAATAATATCGACAATAAGCAAATACCCATCAAATACGTTGTAGAAATCAATGTTACGAGTGATTTTGACATGAAAATAGGGCTAAAGACATGAAATTCATCAACTAAATACTCCTAATTACATCACAACCATAGCACAAGGAGATTAGCCACGCATGATGCAAAGAAAATCAGATTTCATAGCCAAATACATCGTTATAATAGCCAAAATACGATAAAATACACCAAATACAGGGTATAAGTTCAAGAATTTATCACCAAATCTCCACTTTAAAGCCCAAAACTCCTTTAGAATAGGAAGAATAGCCTCTGGAATTTTTCAAAATTTTCCCCTGGAGAAATACGCACAGTAGCCGCTCCAAAAGTCCCAAAATACGCCAGAATTTCGCCCCAAAACCCTAGAAATACGCTTATATATTAGCATTGCGGGTTTTGGGGCTTAACGGGTTCAGAACCCGCTTAAAAACCGCATCCGATACCCGCATCAAATTGTGGCCGTTCGATCCAATGCGGGATCGTCTGTGGGTGCGCCACGTGGGCTTGGAGATCTGCGCGCGCCCGATCCGCTATCAATTGCGATTTCAGTTCGGAGAACACCGTAGCCGTCCGATTGAAATCGTGCGGTCTTGGATTTGCCACGCTGCCGCTTTGAATCTCGCCCGCTCTTCGCGTCGAAGCCGTCGGATCGTGGATCAACGGCCTATCTAGCGTCGCGTCGCCCCGCCTTTTCGATCAGATACGAATCGATCCAGACCGTTAGATGCAAATCCAACTGTATTCATTTTTGCCGCATCATCCGATCTCAGCTGCAGCGGGAGACGTCCTCGTCCGTCCATCCTCAGATCGACGTCGTGGATAAAGCCACGTCACCCCGCCTTTTCGTCGACTCGGAACCGAGTAGGAGCGATCCTCGACCGTCGGATGATGATCGTGCAGTTGTGGAAGCGTCGCGTCGTCGCTTGGTTATGGCCGATGGATCTGTTATCAACGAGCGAGATCTAACCACGTCACCCCCTCAATCTGATCGGGTCCTCTTCAATCCAGACCGTTGGATCTACATCCTACGGTCTGGAATATGCCACGTTGCCCAAATTTGCTGAAGCCGTAGGATGACGCGCCGATGGTTGAGATGCTGCCACGTGTCACAACCTGATTGGACTACGACCGTATTTCGTATTTTTGTGTGTATTTCTTCATTTAATTTGTATTCTGCATTCAAAAATTCATAGTAATTAGCACAAATCTCAGAAAAATACAAATAAATAGTCGTTGGAATCGTGAGATCGAGACGATGCTAGGAAAAATATAAAAAGTACAGAAATACTTCATTAATTACTGTTTTGTGCTCAAATCAAGTGATTTCTCTAATAAGTAATGATATACAAAATATGAACGTATTAGAGAACAATTAAGCATCATATGGGTACAAAATAGGACTAATTAGGGGGTTAAATACGCAATATTCACTCCGAATCAGGCACCTGTAAAACGTTCGGCAGTCACCTGTTGAAATCCAAAATGCACATGCCTGAGAAATATGAATTGGAGGCCAAGGAAATGTGATCTAATGATTTCCTAGGCTAGAAATAAAGATGTGTGTTTGCTCTAACATAGTTCTACTTCTAAGCTACATACTAGAAGAGAATAAAAAGATTACATCTTTGTTACTCCCTCTTCTTTCCATAAAATGAGCTTGAAGTCTGCTAGGAGCTTCATTCATCATCTGTGATCAATCCAATCCACATTTCATGCTTTGATTGATCCTTGAGTGACATACATTGCTAATTGATCTTCATGATATGCTTAGGCAATGGATTAACTGCAAGTAGGGGATTAGTCACACGTATTTATGTTTGCTCATCATCAACACCAAGTAGGGAGAAGTCCATTACTCAACAGAAGAGGGCTAAATAGTCTCTTTTATAGCCTCTTCTAACATGGCTGAAAATTTCATACCAAGTTACGTGACATCCAATCATGGAATATGACTGCATAATCTCGTCACATGGCTGCAAATTATGGATGGTATTTAAAACCACACAGGTTATTTTGTGACAATAAGTGTGCAGTTTTATTCTATTAACAACATGAACTTGACAAAGTTAAAGTATTCGAAAATCAAGTTCATGGTTATTAATTAAGAGATTCGCAGTGAACAGTGTCTATAGAGCACAACTGAACAAATTATATGGTTGTGGATCCACTTACTAAGGTATTGCCACCCAAAAGGTTTTATGAGCACTTTGCGCATATGGGTGTCATGTCATTTAAGGATATTCAGTTCTAGTGGGAGTTTGTTCTTTTGGGTGCTCATGTTATATAAACATTTTATGTTTTTAGTTTAAGGTTATTTTCTGCAGAAATAAAGTTTTGGTTGGGTTACAATCCGATTCTGATATGGTTTTAATCTCACTAAAGTTTAAGGGAGGATCAGTTAGAAATAGGCATGTAAAGATCACATTACATGAAATTTACATGCTACACATCCACATCATAATTCATGTCATTCAATTATTTTAGCTTATGTGACCATTGATGCGTTGAGTTTCGTTAAATGTGACAAAGGCCGCTTTGATCCTATGTTAAAATAATTGATGGAACGAATTGGCTCATATACATTCTAGCTATGACAGCATATTGAGTACTCATTCGATTTATTATGCATAACAAAATTATAAGGTATGACATATAGCCCAAGTGGGAGATTGTTTGATGACTAATTCAACGTTGGACGTATATGTTAAATAATTATGTATGCGGGCTGTCAAATTAAGTTAAGCCCAATAAGTTGATCTAATCAGGTATTCGGTGGACTTTAATGTATCGTTTTACAGGTGTGGGCCTTTAATGTGTAGATACGTTAGGCTTTTTGGTTTAATGATGGGCTGAACCCGAAACCAAATAGGCATTAGGTTTTGTCTATTTATATGTGGTCATGGTCCCCGGATCGCACATACAAAGAGCCGTCTTTTTTGCATCCCATCGACAGACTAGAGCCTCAGAAAGCCGAAGGATTTCTCAAGGGGATACGTGCTGATCTGGAAGGTCATCCACACGGATCCGGATCATCAGATTTCAGTTGTTATGCTTTCAGGTACGCTTCCGCTGTGTTTCAGAATCGGTTTATTAAATTCTCGTAGATATGATATGTTGTAGATATTTAAATTATTATTTGCATGGTATTGCTATATGGTTAATCTAGAAATAGCCCTAACAGAATCATCTGTTATATTAATAAAGCCAAGTTATGGTCAAACATCAACAAGCTAAGCCAAGTGATGGTCAAACTTCATGTATTCGTGATGATGTGATGATTTTGGTCATTTCTATTCAGTTTTTCCTTCTAGCTCATTTTGGTCTAAGTTTCTTGCATTCAATTCACTCAAGAATATGTTTTCTTGTATCGCATAATCTTTGACTTAACCTCTTAGTAAGTTCATGAACCATTTATTTTCATTAATAAAATGATTGAGTTTTCTAGTTTAAGACCGTACCATTTTTGAAAAGGAAGAAAAAGAGAGACAAAAGGAGATGGATCTACAAGCCCATGATTTCCCTTGAGTAGTTTATGCCCTTTGCCATCACAAGAGTGCAAATGTAATTGATGAAATTATACACATGGATCAAGGACCAGCAAGCCGAGCTTTTCTTCATGAAGGACATTATAACGGTTACTATATTTGGCCGACCCACGTGGCGGAGAAAATATTTTACTCAAATAAAAAAGCCCAAGATGAATACATTGCATCAGCCCAAAAGCCCAAAGGCCCACAAAGGAGGCTAGCTGCTTGCCAGTCAAAGTGACAGCTCATTCACCTGTTGGGCTCCTAAATATTAAAGAGTCGGTTAGTAACGACGGGAGTGAATTCCTGCCATTATGCTCCTTTTCATGGGCGATGGCATAAATGAGGGACAATGACGCATAATAAAGGCGAGGCCGTTATCAACCAATGGCACTCGGAGGAATCTATACAAAGTCTCAACAGTGATAGGACATGGGCCTCTCAAAGAAAAGACCGAAAAAGCTTAGCTACTCTGACACTCGGTTATCTGATTTCATTTTACTTTTTCTTTATAGCTCGGCGAGACAATGATCAGACGACCTCCCAATAAGTCAGACCTAGCATCCCCAAGCCTTTCTTAGTCATCTACTGACTTAAGCATTGGATGGGATTTGGGTCGGAACCCAGATCCGACCCCCTGACGATCTTTCCTGTGTTGCTGACCTACCACGACAGATCAAAGTTATGTCAGGTTTCAACGCTAGCAGCTTGGGCCTAGCTCTCCCTGACACGGTATCATCTCTCCTCAGGTCCCACTCATCGGCTGACGAAACGTCACGTCACCGAAAGCGTTCTCATCAGCGTCCTACTCACCATTGATGGATTCACCGGTCAACAATAAAGGTAAGGAATTTTAAATCCAAACCCAAGAATGCATTTGGATCAATGTGAACTCAACTCAGGATGAAGAGTGAAAAGGGATGACAAAAGGAAATGCGGATACTACTAAAAATGGTATGGTACCTTTTCACTTACCCTAGTAGTCATATAAAATTATTTTTCCCCCATCCAAAGGCTGTCACTCCAACATCATTTCCCACTTACCACCTAATTTAAAGAAAGATGTTTTCCTTTTTCTTCCTATTACCAAAGCTCGATCCCAATCATTTGCTTCTCATTTAAAATTTAAAATCCATCTAAACAAAATGTTCCTTTCCAAAAATCCACATGCCTTCTCTTCTTTCAGATAACACCATCAAAGTCTAGTCTTTGTGTCAAGGTTAGATTCAAATTACTAACAAGAGCATAAATAGATAAGATCAAGCCATTCAAAGATCCGTTAATAGATTTTCTTCTAGTTTCGTTTAGCCTTAAAGAGAATGTTTTCGTTGTGATGATGTGAACCATACGGTGAGAAATTGTGCAAAAGAAGGCTCTCTTTTTTTTGGCTTTGGGTGAAATTATGTAAATTATGTTGTTTAGATTTGGAGCTAGATCAACAAATCATAGGAGACAAAGGTGGAATTTACATGTATTTGGAGAATTGGCCAGAGTATTAGTCAGCTTGCTACCATCGTTGTCTTAATTGTGTTCATAGATTGCTTAGTACTCTTAAATTGGGTGGAATACTATTTTAGCGCTTTATGGAAATGACTTTAGAATAAAAGGTTGTGCCTTCACAATGGTTTCGAGTTGTTTTCTCATCATTGAAGTTGTTGGAAGATGAGTTGGTTGCAGATGCTGACGTGGGATGATATGTGCAGTTGATTGGGAGCTGGCCACAGTCTGAATAGGCTCTGATCAGAGCTATATGAGTCAGTCCGAGCTGTATATGGGCTGCTGACCGGCGCCCCCGCTCTTCTGGCGGTGTGGGCACGGTGTCGGTTTACCGCAAGTGCACGGTTAGTGTAGGGTGCGGGAATATCGAACTCAGGGAGGCGAGGTTGTGCTTGGGTCAGGTAGGACCTAAATCACCCCTAGGGGCGAGCTAGCCCGAATCGGTAAATGGTTGTCACTGAAAGGAAATAAAGGGTATGAACAACAAGAAAGAAAACCCGGGACTTTGGTTTCTGACCCGACGAGAGACTCTCGCCGATACGTCCTACGGGTATGGATAGCGATCGGGATTAGAGTCTAATGGTGAGACGTTGCCTCTGAAAGTGGTACCGGCGTCCCATGGGCCCGATATTCCGGTCGGTGCCCAGGATGATACGCCGGACTTCCCGGGTTCGATCAGTGGGCACTCCCGTGTCCATTAACACTGATCGATCCCAGGAGCACTAAGCCCGCAACGATAACTCCCAACGTCTCATCCTGCCGCTCCCGCGTGCTAGGATTCGACGTCTACGCTATGGGTGTGAGCTATGGCTAGGGAGTCAACCGCCAAGTTTATTCCCCCTTGGCCCAACGGTCAAAGGCGGTCTTTTTCCCGCCGATGACAATGAAACACCCCGCGTAACCGTTAGATTCCTATTCCCTATCGATTTCCTAACCCTATGGACGCATCGGGAAGAGCCCCCGAAGGGGTTTCCACTAAAATCCCAGATTTGGGAACTACTCACAAAAATCCATGAAAAAGCGATCTAAATAAAAATTAACCGTTGGAATCATAATCGGACAATTGCAATGCGGAAGTAATAGAGTAGATAAGACAATAAAAAAATTTGAGAAAGATCTGAAAACTTACAAAAGAGTAACAATTACAGCCGTCACAAAGTGAGAAAACAGTAAAAAACTAGCAGCTCCCGTTTCTGGAACCCTAGGGGTTCTATTTATAGACTTTCGTATCAACCGATCGGTTGACAAGTCAACCGATCGGTTGATCCGTTACAAAATAATAACAAAAAATGGCGAGCTTTCACCCGATCACATGAACCGATCGGGTGAGTTCTTGAGTGACCGGTTGGATCTTGGAGCAGTCGGGTGAATCGATCGGTTCGGCGTCTGTGTCTTCAGCTCTTCATCTTCAGCTACAGATGAACCAATCGGGTGAGAGTCACCCGATCGGTTGGCATTTTGCTCGAGAAAACAGAGAACAGGCCCCCGCTGAACCGGTCTGCGAACCGGTCGGGTGACTTCCATGTGAGCTTCGGCTGAGACCGGGTGGTGCACGCGTGCATCACCCGATCGGTTGGAGATGACCAACCGACCGGGTGAGGGGCTGAAAGATGAATTCTTCGACGTTTGACCCCCTGGATCACGCGTGACTTCTCCCGTTGCTCCGGGGACTTGGGATATCATCGTTAAACGTCCCCTACGTGGTCAATCCCCTGCAATCATGGATAAACAAAGAAAAGTGAAAGAAAACGAGAAAATACACGAAAACGAATAAAAGACGGCGAAAAAACACGGAGAAACACAAAAGAAAACGTGCGTGAATATATGAAATATAAACGCACGTCAAAATCCCCCAAGCTGAACTCTTCCTCGTCCTCGAGGAAGACGAGTGAGAGTAGGAGCTCGGAAGGGAAAAATAGAGAGGAAGAAAGAAAAAGGAAACTGTAAATCCTAGATCGTCCATCAGAGCCACCAAAATCAAAAACGACACACCAAGCAAGCAAACGCCAAATCACACCACTAAACCTAGGAAAACGAGTCCAAATAAGTGTCGTGGGCCCACGCGGTGAAGCGCGAGTGAGTGTGGTCGTGTGCTAGCAAATGGTGTTGCTTTCTACAATGTGCTATGAGGCTCGATATACACAAATCCAAGATATGACCCAAATATCAATTCGAATCGAATTAAGCGGCGAATATAAGTTCAAGCATGCATGAGAAGAGTAAGAATAGAAGCGCATCATGCATCGGGGACTCCACAACTAGGGTTAAGGAAATCACGCCACTATAGCCTAGATACTAGCTAAAAAGTTCCTAAGCCAAGTGTTTTCGATAACGATGGGGGTTGAGATGATGTGGAGTAGAACACTCGGTGCAAATTCTCGCCTTCCCTTTATTCTTGGCAAGTAGGAAAAAATATTCACACGGAAATTTTTTTGGGTTTTGGGCATTTGTATTTTTTTTTGGCTTTTTGGCTATACAAAATTTTTCTTTTCCTTTTTTTCTATATTTTTTTTTTGGATTTTTGGGTTTTTGGCTATACATATGTGTACTCTCCCAAGTGGGAGAACGGTACACGACGAGTGGATTTGCACCAAGTAAAACAAAAAGAAGTCGAAATCTGAACACTCGGGCAAAGGAAACTATTCTCGCTAAATAGAGCATAGGCTAAATGGGTTATCCTAGTCCTTAGTTGTGGAATCCCGACGCATGCGAATTGAAATATACGATATAAATATAGCATGCATATAGTAGAAAAAAATACCGCGTATTCAAATCGAAGCATGATAATCTAGGGGTCATTCCTGGACAGGTATATAAAGTAAAATCACAAAGCAGAAGCACACCAAATAGCTAGGCACGACGCACGACTCACAAAAAAGCTAAGTGGACCCATGATGCGTGAAATGCAAGAGGACTCGAAATCCTAGGGTTAGTGAGTGTGATTATCGATGCAATGCTAGGTGTGTGTGACTTTGTGGCGATTCATCATAGGATTCATCTCTAGGAGAAAGAGCTAAAAAGAAGTAAAGAAAAAAAACACGATAAAAACGACACAAAAAACGAAAAAGAAGGACTCAAACGACGCACACAGTGCGACTCCCCCAAGCTGAAGTTTGCATTGCCCTTAATGCAATATGAGTGAGTACGGGAGGGCAATGAAAATGGGGGGAAATACGCACTGACACAAAAAGAAATGAAAATGAGGAAATCACATAGATGAAACTGAAAAAGAAAGAAAGATCAAAATCAAAATCAAACAACACGAAAATAAAAATAAAAACACATGACACGACATTCAAAAAATGAAAAACAAGCACACACACAAAAATGAGAAAAACACACAAAACACGACAGCACACCATAATAGACGTCCCCCAAGCTAGACCAGACAGTGCTAGCGAAATGATATGATCAATGAAATCCAGAGATATGCAAGGGGTAGTCAATCGGATTCGCTGGTACTGGAATGGTAGGGGGAGGGGGAGGAGGGAGGGGAATAGTGAATGAAAGATTCCTCAGAGGAAGAGGAGGGTGTGCCTATGGGTGAAGGAGGGGCGACAGGCTGGAGCACGGGAGGATCGATGTGCACCGGGGGGCTGTGGTGGAGGAAGATCGTACCAGGTGGGCCGACAGTTGGGTGCCAATCGGGAGGATCCAAGGGTGGTAGATGCACTAATGGAGAGTACCAAGGATCGGGGTAAAACTCCCAAGGCAGACGAGACGGGGGATAGGGTAGGCGCAAAGGGGCCAAAGGTGGCAGGATCGCGAAAGGTTCGCAGGCTGGGCTATAGAGGTAGACAGCACGGTCTTCACCGAAGGGAGTGAGCATATTCATATCGATCAAGTAATCGCGATCAATACGGCTACGTCCAGGCAAAATAGGGAGGTCGGGAGGTACCCTCAGAACACAGCTAACAATAAGAGTGATCATCCCACCACAACAGATGGAACCAGAAGTGGCACGGCTAACGGCAAAAATTTCGTGGATGATCCAATGAGTGGCGTTTATGGGCATAGGGATGTGCCCAAGGATCCTGTCATCGGACATGGCATAGAGAAAGAAGAGCTCATCCCTAGACACAGTGGACACATCCACGCGGGCGAAAACAGTGTTGGCGAGGATGCAATGGGCGAGGCGGTAACATGGGTGAATAATGTAGGAGGCAGGAGCCTCGGGTGGAAAGGTGGTGTACCGGGTAAATCGTTGCCAAACACCATCAGCCCGAAATTGAGAGTAGATGTCAGTTCGATCGTGGGTGGAATGTTCAGTATTAAGATCGGGGTGACGGAGATTAAGGATATTGTTCAGCTCGATGAAACCCAGAGAAAAGTCGCAATTGAAAGCGCGGAAGGAGAAACCCCCATCAAACAACTCGAGGGAACTGAGGAATTCAAGCGTGAGATTTCTGTGTGTGTGAGCATGGATGTGAGAGAGGGTATGGCATCCGATACAGTTGAAAATTCTGGCGACGCCGTTCGAAAGCCCTAGAGCTTCGAGTGTGGGGAGATCGGCGAAGAGTGTAGGTCTCATCGGGCGATGAAGTAGTGCTCTCAGACGGTCAGACTGCTCTTCCGTAGAGGGGTTTATGCCAAGGAAAGAGGGGGAAAAGGGGCCGTAGAGCAGATCACGGCGCGAAGATGATGCAATCTCTTTCCCTTTCTTAGACATGTCGACTATGTGGGTGGTGAAAATGAAAGTGGGGGCGAGCCTACGATGAATATAGGGCAAGTGAAGTAGATACAACACCAATTTAGGATATTACAGATAAAGTAAAAGATGTGTAGAGTGGAAGAATGTTACCCATCGATGTAGCAAGATCAAGCGCCCGTGGATCTCGCGTAGTAGGAGGAAACAATCCGGGAAGCCGCCGCTCGCTGATCCGACAAGAACAGAATTTTGAAAATTTGGGGCTAGGGTTAGGGTTTGGGGGTTTTGATGATGGAATGTCGACGATGGCGAGGTGGCGGGGGTGAGGAAGTATGGGAGTGAGTGGGGATGATGGTTTAGGGACAGTATGTAGGGTCGAGGGAGTCGATTCTACAGCTGGAGGGCGTGAAATCACGTGAAGGGGATTTTCTGGGGTCGGGTGGCGGTCGTCGTGCGTTAGGGTTATTTATAGGGGCGAAACTGAACCGATCTGGTGGGTTCTCACCCGATCGGGTAGCCAAATTTCCATAGTTCCTGTCGGCCAACAGCTACAGGCGAACCGGTCGGTTGACTTGTCAACCGATCGGTTGGCCGCCTCCCAAATATTTCCCGAGAATTGAGGGCTGCTCACCCGGTCGCATCAACCGATCGCGCTCGAACTCAACCGATCGGTTGATATTCCCCAAAAATTTCCGAGAGTTCTCCCCAGCTCACCCGGTCTGCCACCCGGTCTCTTCATTCTTCAACCGATCGGTTCATTCGGGGACAGTTCTCAGCTTGTATCTGATACATCCCAACCGATCGGGTGGGTACCCACCCGATCGGTTGAGGCCTTGTTTTTCTTCAAAACCCAAGAAATGCTTGAGTTCCTTCACGGAAGTTGTTTCGGCTGGATTTATTTATAAAAATAGAGAAAAATAAAGTGGAAAAAATCCTACAAAACGAAGCATAAGTTTAGAACATGGGTTGCCTCCCATGAAGCGCACTTGTTTAACGTCGTTGGCTCGACGCCCGCAGTAGTGGTCAATTAGGATCCGGAGGGTTAGAGGAAGAGTTGTCGCTCGTTGGGGATCCGACCGGAGAGAATTCTGGTTCTCCAACTGCATAGTGTTTCAGACGCTGCCCATTTACTTTAAACGGCTCATCCCTTCCCATTATCTCGATAGCCCCATGCGGGAAAACCTTGGTGACGCGGAACGGTCCCGACCATCTTGACTTGAGTTTCCCAGGAAAGAGCTTCTGCCTTGAGTTGAACAGGAGAACTAAGTCCCCTTCTTTGAATTCCCTCTTTAAGATTCGCTTATCGTGCCACCGCTTCAGCTTCTCCTTGTAGATCTTGGCGTTCTCATAGGCATTGAGCCGGATTTCGTCGAGTTCGTTGAGTTGTAGCTGCCGGTGCACTCCTACCTTCTTGGTGTCGAAGTTCAGATTCTTAACTGCCCAATATGCCTTATGTTCCAATTCCACAGGAAGATGGCAAGCTTTCCCATAGACGAGCCGGTAGGGAGTTGTGCCGATAGGAGTTTTAAATGCCGTCATGTAAGCCCAAAGCGTGTCAGGGAGCTTTGATGACCAGTCCTTTCTGGAATTGGCCACCGTCTTTTCTAGTATGCTTTTAATCTCCCGGTTAGAGACTTTCGCTTGACCGCTGGTCTGCAGGTGGTAGGCACGCCCCACCCGGTGTTGTACCCCGTATTTTTTCAAGAGGGCCTCAAATTTCTTCTCTACAAAGTGGCTCCCTCCGTCACTGATCAGGACACGAGGTACACCGAACCGCGGGAAGATGTTGCTTTTAAAGAACTTGGCCACCACTCTGGAATCGTTGGTTGGACTGGCCACCGCTTCAACCCATTTCGACACGTAGTCTACGGCCACCAAGATATACTGGTTCCCCGAGGAAGAAGGGAACGGTTGATCGCTCCGGGACGTAACCCTAAAGAATGGTTGTAGTTTTACCGCAAGTGCACGGTGTAGCAGCGAGCGGGTTATCGAACACAGGGAGGACGAATGACCATGCTTGTTCCGATCCACCTGGCTATTCAAGAAGAGAGATTTGCCTTCGGCGATCCTGTCACAATCGTCAGACAAAGTATGGAAATATCAAATCAAACAAAGAACGTCTAGGGAATGGGGAATCCCCGCTACTCACCGTATTTCATGAATGTGGTTCATCGGTATCAAAATCGCTAGAATAAGATTTTGGATGAACTAGTTGCAACTGAATGTAGAACCAAGCTCACGCTCTCGCGCTGTTGCCGGTCTATAGCTATCCTAGGCTCGGGTCCAATCTCTTGCAAACCCTAGCCTAGGGAAGCTAGCATTAGGATCAACATCATCGTCCAATTGCGCACCGAGTCCAATCTCTTGCAAACTCGGCTCACGACCTAGATTGGGATAGTTCCTACCCGTCCAATCTCTTGCAAACGGGTATTGGCGCGGAATTGGAACCGGAAACCCTAGTATCGGTCCAATCTCTTGCAAACCGATACTACGGAAATTCGATTCCAGCCCAATTCGGATTTCTAGGGTTTCCTATCGAATTGGGATCCAATCTCTTGCAAATCCCAATCGATGTGAATTCCTAGCCATCCGTAGTAAATCAATCACAATCTAATCCCTAGTAACAATTCTAGCAAAATTTCTACTAATTCATCACAAATATGAAATTGGGCTCGTAGGGTTCATCCCCACGCCCCAAGACGTGGCGACTACTCACAATTCATAGCAAGATCACAAAAATAATCAATGAAATAAGCAATAGAATTCATCACAATATTGAGATATGCAATAAAAATAGAATTTTTAGGGAAAAGAGATGCAAACCAATGGAGTTCTTCAATTAATCCAACAAAAATCAAACTTTGTCTCTTCTCCAATCTCCAAAATAAAGCTAAAAAGTTAATCTAAAAAGCTGCAAAAAATCTAAGAAGAAGCCCTCTAAAACTAGGGTAAAACAGGGGTTAAATAGCCCCCAAAATCGTCCAAAAACTGTGACCAAAATACCCTTGCGCAGCCTGTTTTCCGCAATTTTCGCTACAGGCAGCGCATCGCACTCGGCCGAGTGACAAAAGTCGCTCGGCCGAGTGAAAACCCTGTAATTTTCCAGTAAGTATCGATCTTCAGGGGTCTTCGCTTCGGGGGTGGCTCGGCCGAGTGAGTTGTCGTCACTCGGCCGATGGCTTCATGGTACTCGGGCGGACGGGATTAACCACTCGGCCGAGTGGGTCTTCTGAAGCTCAGGCAGCCGAAAAACAGTAACTTGGCGATTTTTGAAGGGCTTCGTCTGGGCGCCACTCGGGTGGACGGGGTCTCGTCACTCGGCCGATGTGGTCTCCGTCGCTCAGCCGAGTGCACATAGGAATCGTGTCTGAACTGGTCGGCCGAGCGGCGTCTCGCTGGTCGGCCGAGTGGATCCTCCACTCGGCCGAGTGGAACACAAAAAATGCCCAGATTGCTTATTTTGGCCTCCTCGTCGCTCCTGCGACGTCCGTTCTTCTTCCGCTCCTCTCCAACAGCAAAATACCCCTCGGGGAGGTCATCAGTGACCGTCTGGAGTAGGCGTATCTCGAGATCACTCCAAATCGCGCCAAATCACCTGAAATGCGACAAAAACAACAAATCGTGAAAAGCATCGCAATATCGTCGATATATCGTGAAAAACATGATTTGGGCGATCTAAATGGCATGCAAACATGCGGTAAAAAAGGTGTAAAATAAGGAGTGATCAAAATCCCCCAAGCTTGCCTCTTACTCGTCCTCGAGGAAGATAAGTAAAAGGCGAACCCGGTGGATTCGGAAAACGAAAACGGCGAAGAATGAAGAAAAATGAAGAACGGAGAAAAATGAAAAACGAAATAAAAATAAAGAAGAAAGAAAGAAGCGAAGAGGTAAGCTACTAGATCATTTTCTCAGGACGTGGGTTCCGCTTACTCTTATAGCATGCACTGAATGAAAAACACATGTCAAAGAATTTTATTTTGATATCATAGTATAATAGTGCAGATAGAAATAGAAAACCCACGAACAACAATATAATCATGAAAAACGAAATAATTTTATAATTAACATCGTCTGAATCATTTAAAGCGGTATACAAATCACAGATCACACACTTTTCAATTGAATGCTTCCTATCCGGAGTATAAGAGTAGCACACTATAGAATAGAGAGAATAGAAAAGTATGGATTTCATGAAATGATTGCTAGGCTTAGATTTCTGGATTTCGTAGAGCTAGAAATAATCTCACCGAGTATAGAATATTACTTAGCCTAGGTTGTCGTGCAACGTCAAGTAGTCACTCTCTCACACATCAATGGATCCCCTCCCCCAAGCTTATCCATAAGCGTGATGGCATAAAAAAATATTTACATCCCCATTCCTATAAAGCTCCAAAGGCAATGACAAGAGAAGAGAAAGAAAGAAAGTGAGATGGGATCTTTTATTGAGGATTTTTCCTCTTTTCTCTCTTTTTTTTTGCAAAAGCATATATACACAACGATCCCAACTCAAAGAGAGATAACGATATACAAGAATATTTTCTCTTTTTTTTTATTTTTTATTTTTTTTTGAATAAGAAATTTGGAGCTAGGAATTAATAGCGGGGGAAATGCCATATAATAGAATCGCTAAGGGGAGATTCACCAATGATTTTAAAAGTAGAGAAATGATGTTCAAGATTTGTGGAGAAAGAAGTAAATATATCACTCGGTTCACTCTATAAGACATGCACGACAACTTCAGCAGGGTAATCTAATCTACTCAGTTTCGATCACAAAAAAGCTAACTAATCCAAATTTATCATAGCTAACATCATTCAATCATCCTGAAGTGAAATGTACAGTTCATGCATATAGAAGTGATATAGCAAAAGAAATCAGTACTCCAGACATAGGCATTCAATGCGTGAATCTTGGTGTGTTTTCTGTGATAGCATACATATGAATATTCAGACTCAGCTAATAGTAAAATTTCATCCATTTTCATGTGGAAAAAGTGTGGGTTACTATCTCTAGATGCAAGGCAAGTCATAGCATATGATATCAGAAATAAAATCTAAGACATGACAAATATAGCATGCATATAGAATAAGCTAACTCCACGTCATCATCATCACAGAAAAGTCATCTCTAGCATGAGATGAAAAAGAAAGAAATAAAGATAAAGGGAAAATAGAACTATTTACAATGCGGCACACAGAAAAATAAGAAAAACGTGATGCATGGCAAAATAAAAGGAAAAATGATGAAAAATAAGTGCAAAAGCGAAAAATGGTGTGAAAAACTAAAAATAAAGGTGGCAAATCGAAAAAGAACGTGAGAACTCACTCCCCCAAGCTAAATGGCACAGTGTCCTCAATGTGCAAAGTGGGGCACACCGAGAGACAAGTAAAGTGAGGGGCACGTGAGGGTGCATGCATGATGAAAAGAAAAATGAAAATAGAAAGAAAGATAAAGAAATGAAAATATGATGCGGACATGATGCATGCATAGAGATAGGAGTGATACAGATATATAAGACTGTCACCAAAAACTCGCCCTCTCTCCCAGAAAAGATATATAAGGATACGATCTGAATGAGAAACCCAAAATAAGTGAGGGGAGGGGGGGTGGACAAAAATGCAACAGGACCCAGCAGAAACGGGCAGCACAACGGCAAAAGGAATCGATGGCATCAAGGGTGCCTAGGAAGGTGGTGCTGCACCGTCTCCGTCCTGAGGCGGAAGTGGTGGTGGTGGCTGGACAGGCCGCTGAGCGGGTGTGGGTATGGAAGTGGTAGCAGGTCGAGTGTGTGTGGAAGTGTGGGCGGGAACCTGCTGGGTGGGTGGGGGTACGCGCGGGAGACGCTCCAGGACCTGAGTAAGACAGTAGTGAATCTGGGGGATCAGGTCAAAGCGGTCAGCCATCGCAGAGACGGTGGAGGACGGGGTCCTAAGGTCGCCTCTGAGGCCACTCACCGCCCCCTCTAGAGCACGAATGCTCTGAAGTATAGTGTCGAGGGGAGGTGGTGCAGAGGGACGCACCGGTCAGGGCTGTGCAGGGCGTGGCTGGCGTACTCGAGTCGCGTATGTGACGGGCTCAGCGGGGAAGGGAACAAAAGGTGCTGCGCTCGCAAATATGGGCCTGGCCTCGGTGTGAGGCCGGGGCACCGGCTGGTGAGAAGTAGAGGCAGCAGCAGCGAAAGAAGAGTATAAAAGAGGCAGCGAGGCGGCCGGAGAGGTCGGTGGCACAGAAGTGTGGACAGACGCCACGACACTCTCGGAAAATACAGCAGGGGTGGAGACAGAGGTGACTACCGCTGGGGTGGAAGTGTGTGGTCCAAAAGGCGCAACCCCAGCAGAGATCATGCTAGCCATGGTCTCCACGACCGCGGCAAACGAGGGCTCTCCACTCTCAACAAAGGTAGGTGGGCGCTCGGGGAGTGCGGAGCAAAGAGGCTCGACGGACAGAGGGCCAGTGGTGGTGGTGGGAGTGGTGGTGACAGCCGCGGGGGTGGTGGAGGTGGGCTCAGCTAAGGTACTCGCGACACCGACAGAGGTGGGGACAGAGGTGTCAGGAGGAGCGGAAACATCAGGGATAGGCTGAGGGGCCACGGGGTCAACAGGGGCGGCAGGCTCGGCAGGGGCTACAGGGTCTGCGGGGGCAGCGTGGGCAGCGTGGGCCTGCTCGGCCTCCTAGGCCTCGAGCACGTAAGCAGCTGGGATGAGGATATCCATCGCAGGGAGCCAGTTGACGTGGGCTGGTGCAATTTGAGTCCGAGCTGGGCTCGGAAGAATCATGTAATCGGCACCGTAAGGGCCGTGCAACCAGACCCAGTGACGCTCACCGTGCGGACGAAGCATCTTCATCCGGGCCATAACATCGATCGACAAAGAAGTGGGGCCCGGTGCTCGTCGCAAGTCGTCAGGGAAGTCCTCGTCGGTCATAAGTGCAAGTAAGGTGATCAGGCCGCCGCAGCATATCGGTGAGCGAGCGCCCACCGATACAATGATGCGGTCCAAAAACCAAGCCGCGACATCAATCACGACGGCGGGGACCAGCTCGTCGCCATCCCTAGATAGAGCTCTGGGATGTGTCATCGCGTAGAGCATGTAGAGCTCCGGCGTAGACATCGTGCCCGGCTCATATCTGGCCAAAAAGGTCGTCGCCATAAGGCGCTGAGCAATGCGGAGGTAGGGATGGACAATGGCCGAGGCCTTGGCCCTACTAGGGTCAAAGGCAGTGTGAAGACCCGTAATCCGGGCCCAGAAGGCACCGGCGTCGAAGGAAGGTGGGGGGATATGGGTGGGGCCGTAACCACGATCGGCACCGGGGACAGCGGGCCATGAGAAAAACGCTCTCATCATATCGAGAGTGACCTGGCACTCCCGATCCATGAACCGGAACGAGCATCCCTCGTCGGTCCGGGCGATCGAACTAAGAATCTCAAGTGTCGGGCGGGTGAACGTGTCCGTCGACACCTGGAAGAAATCTCGCCAGCCCACGTTGTCGTACAACGTGAGCATCCCCTCTAGTACCCCCAGGCATCCTAGGTCAGCGAGGTGTGCAAACCTGGAGTGTACGATCGAGCGCTGGGAGATACGCTCGAAGACGGCGCGGTGTGCGTCGTCTCGGAACGTAATCCCGAGCGGCCCGACCAGTGGAGCCGGAGGTGGTGGCTGTGGAACGGCGGGGAGTGGCTGTGCGGGCTGTGCGGGCTGTGTGGGCGCTGCAGGCTGTGCGGGGTGTGCGGGGCCTGCAGGCTGTGCTGGGTGGATGGGGTGTGTGGGAGAAGGTGGAGGAGAGTCCTCCAACTCGTGGGAGGGGCCGGCATCATCCGACCGCTTCCGCTTGGCGGAAGCTCTCTTCGACCGCGGCCGTGTCCGGGGCGGCATATCGGCCCCGAGCGCGCGCCGAAAAGTGTAAAAAGTGCGGCGTGTGTAAAAGAGTGGAAGGAGTATACCCAGACACGCCGCGAGTGCTCAGCAATGGAAGCGTGTGAAGAGAGCGCCTCCGCGAAGCCCAAATCAGTCCGTAGAAGCTCCCCGGGGCTCCCCTAAGCTCCAAAAAACAACCTGCGCATGAAATGGCGATATCAGCGGGTAATATTCAAAATGTATGGGGCGTTAGGGGTATAATAGATAGATATAGGAATTGATTAGGGTTTGGGGGTCGTTTAACACATGGATCCTCTAAAAATACACAAAAATAGGAGAAATAGGGCGAAATAGGAGATACCGGAGATGATCGGAGTGGCGGCGGCGGCCAGCGGCGACTCGGTCGAGTCACGGCAGGTGGTCGGCCGGCGGTGGCTGGCCGAACGGCGGTGCGAGGTGGCCGGTCGGGTGAGTGGAGACGAGAGCGAGCGAGGGTCGGGCGAGGGAAGCTGAACAGTCGGGCGAAATTGGGTTTTTTGCGTTTTCGAAAAACGTGCCCCCCTCGCCCCTTATATAATAAAAGTTACGACTCGGCCGAGTGACTCGATCACTTGGCCGAGTGGGATCAATGTAAAATCCTCCTCGCTTACGCTTCGGCCGAGCGGCCTTGCCAGCCTCGGCCGAGTGGAGTAAGTCCATTCGGCCGAGTGGCTTAAGCTACTCGGCAAGACTCGCCGTAGGAGCGTATCCGTTTTACTCGGCCGAGTGAACATATATACTCGGCCAAGTAGCAGTTATACTTAAATCAGGAAAATAAACAGAGAGTTGGGTACAGCAGACTTCCCTCGTTCGTGAGCGGCTCGGCCGGACGAACTTGTGTACTCGGCCGAGTGACTAGTATACTCGGCCGAGTGAGCCTTGTGTTCTGCTGTTTGTCTTCGTTTGGGCTCTAAACTCCGTCTTTCTTCCTCCAGTCGATTTCATCTTACTCCTAAGTATAGAGCGTCTTCCTGGGGCGCTCCTTTTCATCTCGTTCATCCTCCTCATGATGGATTTACCTATCTCCTCTCCTGTCAAGAAAAATAGGACCCGTTATCACAAAATTTTTGGGCGAACGACTCAAAACACTAAAAATTTCTAAAACAAAAATAAAGAAAAAGTAAAAATAAAGCGATAACCGTCGGGTTGCCTCCCGACAAGCGCTCGTTTAAGGTCGTGAGCTCGACCCCCTATGATTTTCAATTAATGCGGGATGTTTGGTGCATATGAGATGCACCCATCAAACTTTCCGGGGAGAACGCTTGGATTCGGAAGTTGCGGTGGCGTGTTCTCCCGCGGTGGTCTCTGGTCTCGAATAGTGTTGGGGGGAGGCTCCCCCAAGCTAGCGTTTGCTCCGATCAACGGCTTCACCGGTGACGCCGATTTCCGTATCGGCGGAGCTTTCTTCGGAGACTTTGATTTCGAGAGCTTGCAGAGCTCTCGAATCCTTGCGACATCAGCGTCGCCTTCATCATTTTCAGCGGAGAGGTCGGGAGAATCATCTATCTTCTCATTTTGGCCTAAATCCGGGCCTTCATCAAAATCCTCATTGAAAAGAGCGCCAATCGAGTGGGGCATCGCCTCTTATATCACCTCATCAAGGAGGTCCATGTAGTCAAGTTCCTCATGGTAAGGCATGTGTTTCATAGCCTTAGGAATGTGAAGCTCCACCTCGATGTTGCCGACATTCAAAGTTAGGGTACCTTCTCGCACGTCGACAATCACTCCGGCGGTGGCGAGGAACGGGCGTCCAAGTATCAATGAAGTATCTCCCTCCTCCTTAACGTCCATGATAACGAAGTCACATGGCAAGCATATTCCTCCCGGGACTTGTAGCGGGATGTCTTCGGCGATCCCTACCGGCCTTGTTATTCGCCCATCGGCCAATTGTATCCGCATGTCGGTAGGTTTCAACTTCGTCCCGGTGTTTAGCCTTAAGAACATGGAGAGAGGCATGAGGCTCACACTAGCCCCTAGATCTACCAATGCCTTTTGAAGAGGGACGCCGCCCAAGGTGCAAGGAATCCGAAAACTCCCCGGGTCTTTAAATTTGGCCGGCTCCTTCTCTCTCTTGGTGAACCAAGAGCCCTCCTCGGTTAGCATAATCTTCTCCTTCCTCTTTCTCCCCGAAATCAAATCCTTTAATAATTTAGCATATGTGGGGATTTCCACGATGGCGTCAAGGAAGGGAATGTTGAGGCTAACTCCTCTAAGATACTCGAGAAACTTTGCTAGCCTTTTCTCCATTTTCGCTCTAGCAAGCCTTTGGGGAAATGGGACCGGTGGCATGAAGCGCCTTTCCTCAATCAATTGCTCCGCTCTAGATTTCTCCTTTTCTTGTGGCTCTTTCTCCTTATCATCTTCAACTACCGGCTTAATTGGCTCCAAGCTTTCCTCCACGGGCTCCTCGGTAGGAATCATAGCGGGGGAGGTATCCTTCCAGCCTCTAGTAGTAACGGCAACTACGGCATTGATGTGGCCGGTGTTGCCCCGTGGGTTTTGCTCGGGTTGCGCCGGCAATCGTTGAGTGTTCCGATTGAGCAAAGCCAATTGCTCCGATATTTGAGCCACAACGGTATTAAGGGAGTCTTGCCCCGCCTTCAAGGTAGCATTGACCTTATTTTGCTCGACCATAAACGCCTCCACTCTAGCTTCGAAGTCGGATCGTTGTTGAGCTTGTGGAGGGTTTTGATTTTGATTCCTCCACCCTTGGTTGTATCCGGGCGGCCTATATGGTGGAACTTGTTGCTTCGGTTGGAAATTTTGTTGTGGAGGCCCCCTCGGCGGATAGTTTTGTTGTTGGGGTGGTGGTGGTCGAGCTTGTTGAGGTGGTGCTTGGGGCGGGTTCAAAGCTCCTTCATTGTTGGCGTAGGAGAATCCGGGATGATTTCTTGCGGCCGGATTGGCCCAATATCCTTGGTTCCCCGCGACATATTGTACTTGATCCAAGGATCCTTCTCCTTGCTCTCCTCCCACATACATGGCTTGAGATTGGTCTTGCCAATCACTCATTTGGTTCGTTGGAGCGGAGGTGGAAGGGGCTCCTTAGGGCTCTGTGATAAACTTCTACAATCTCTCCACTACCTTGTGGAGAGAATCAAACTTGCTTGTAAGCTCCGCTACGGCCTTCGCCTCATAGATACTAGTCGGCTTCAAGGAGGACGTGGAGTGTCCTCGCTCATCGCCCCATTGTTGGTTGTTTGAGGCCATCTCCTCAATTAGGGCCGTAGCTTCCTCGGGAGTCTTTGACAAGATAGCACCATTCGCCGCGACGTCAATAATTTGTTTGGTCCCCGGTTGGAGACCGTTGTAGAAGCTATGAACTAGCTCCCAATCTTCAATGCTATGATGCGGGCATTGATGCTGCAAATCCTTAAAGCGCTCCCAAGCCTCATAGAGCGTCTCTTGTGGTCCTTGCTTGAAGGACATGAGAGCGCTCCGGATCTTCACCGTCTTGGATGTCGGATAGAACTTGTCAATGAATGCACTTGCCAACTCGTCCCAAGAGGTGAAGACTCCGTCAGCCTGCATCCTCAACCAATAGAGTGCCTTGTCCTTTAGCATGAAGGGGAAGAGACGCAGTCTGATGGCATCGATGGAGACCCCCGGCATCTGAAATGTGGCGCACTTCGACAAGAATAATTGGATGTGGTAGTGAGGATTCTCATGGGCATTTCCATGGAATGGATCCTGCTGCATCAGAACCACTAGTCCAGTCTTTAGCTCGAAGTTCTTGTCGACCGCCAACTCCGGCACGACAATGGATGAGGTCGTAGAAGAGGTCTTAGGCCGAAGCCTATCTCGAATAGAAATTATCCTCGCCATCCTTGCCGCTAATTGGTCCGCAGTTTCCGGGTTGGTCATAAACCGCCCTTCCGGATTTTGTCTCCTTTCCGCTCTAAGTCTCCGCGCGGTATGTTCGATCTCGGGGTCAAATAATATGGCTTCAGGGTCCGCCGTAGATCTCGTGTACATGCACAGGGAAAACAGAGTTTCAAAGGAATGATTAGTACCGTGGAAGGGTTAGGTAGAAATAAAGAAATGGAAATAATAATAATAATAGTAAAAATAAAAAAAAAGAAATAGCTAGGGTGGTAAGATCAAACGCAATCGCCTCCCCGGCAACGGCGCCAAAAACTTGATCGCTCCGGGACGTAACCCTAAAGAACGGTTGTAGTTTTACCGCAAGTGCACGGTGTAGCAGCGAGCGGGTTATCGAACACAGGGAGGACGAATGACCGTGCTTGTTCCGATCCACCTGGCTATTCAAGAAGAGAGATTTGCCTTCGGCGATCCTGTCACAATCGTCAGACAAAGTATGGAAATATCAAATCAAACAAAGAACGTCTAGGGAATGGGGAATCCCCTCTACTCACCGTATTTCATGAATGTGGTTCATCGGTATCAAAATCGCTAGAATAAGATTTTGGATGAACTAGTTGCAACTGAATGTAGAACAAAGCTCACGCTCTCGTGCTGTTGCCGGTCTATAGCTATCCTAGGCTCGGGTCCAATCTCTTGCAAACCCTAGCCTAGGGAAGCTAGCATTAGGATCAACATCATCGTCCAATCGCGCACTGAGTCCAATCTCTTGCAAACTCGGCTCATGACCTAGATTGGGATAGTTCCTACCCGTCCAATCTCTTGCAAATGGGTATTGGCGCGGAATTGGAACCGGAAACCCTAGTATCGGTCCAATCTCTTGCAAACCGATACTACGGAAATTCGATTCCAGCCCAATTCGGATTTCTAGGGTTTCCTATCGAATTGGGATCCAATCTCTTGCAAATCCCAATCGATGTGAATTCCTAGCCATCCGTAGTAAATCAATCACAATCTAATCCCTAGTAACAATTCTAGCAAAATTTCTACTAATTCATCACAAATATGAAATTGGGCTCGTAGGGTTCATCCCCACGCCCCAAGACGTGGCGACTACTCACAATTCATAGCAAGATCACAAAAATAATCAATGAAATAAGCAATAGAATTCATCACAATATCGAGATATGCAATAAAAATAGAATTTTTAGGGAAAAGAGATGCAAACCAATGGAGTTCTTCAATTAATCCAACAAAAATCAAACTTTGTCTCTTCTCCAATCTCCAAAATAAAGCTAAAAAGTTAATCTAAAAAGCTGCAAAAAATCTAAGAAGAAGCCCTCTAAAACTAGGGTAAAAACAGGGGTTAAATAGCCCCCAAAATTGTCCAAAAACTGTGACCAAAATACCCCTGCGCAGCCTGTTTTCCGCAATTTTCGCTACAGGCAGCGCATCGCACTCGGCCGAGTGACAAAAGTCGCTCGGCCGAGTGAAAACCCTGTAATTTTCCAGTAAGTATCGATCTTCAGGGGTCTTCGCTTCGGGGGCGGCTCGGCCGAGTGAGTTGTCGTCACTCGGCCGATGGCTTCATGGTACTCGGGTGGACGGGATTAACCACTCGGCCGAGTGGGTCTTCTGAAGCTCAGGCAGCCGAAAAACAGTAACTTGGTGATTTTTGAAGGGCTTCGTCTGGGCGCCACTCGGGCGGACGGGGTCTCGTCACTCGGCCGATGTGGTCTCCGTCGCTCAGCCGAGTGCACATAGGAATCGTGTCTGAACTGGTCAGCCGAGCGGCGTCTCGCTGGTCGGCCGAGTGGATCCTCCACTCAGCCGAGTGGAACACAAAAAATGCCCAGATTGCTTATTTTGGCCTCCTCGTCGCTCCTGCGACGTCCGTTCTTCTTCCGCTCCTCTCCAACAGCAAAATACCCCTTGGGGAGGTCATCAGTGACCGTCTGGAGTAGGCGTATCTCGAGATCACTCCAAATCACGCCAAATCACCTGAAATGCGACAAAAACAACAAATCGTGAAAAGCATCGCAATATCGTCGATATATCGTGAAAAACATGATTTGGGCGATCTAAATGGCATGCAAACATGCGGTAAAAAAGGTGTAAAATAAGGAGTGATCAACGGTCCCATAAAGTCCACTCCCCATACATCGAAGATTTCTATCTCTAGGATGTAGTGTTGAGGCATCTCATTTCTTTTGGAGATATTCCCAGCTCTTTGGCATTTATCGCAGGCTTGGACATAAACATGTGTGTCCTTGAAGAGTGTAGGCCAGTAAAATCCGCTTTGGAGAATTTTTGCGGTGGTCTTGTAGGTGCTCGCGTGCCCTCCACATTGCTACCCGTGGCAGTGGGAAATGATGGAAGTCGCCTCAGTTTCAGGGATGCATCTTCGTATCACCCCATCATTGCAGGTTTTGTATAGGTGGGGGTCATCCCAATAGAATTTGCGGACCTCATGGAAAAATTTCTTCTTCTGCTGAAAGCTCACATTGTGGGGAACGATGGCACAAGCCAGATAATTTGCGATGTCGGCATACCAGGGGGTCCAGGAGGAAGAGACAGAGAAGAGATGCTCGTCAGGGAGTGAATCATCGATCGGTGTAGCATTTAAATCGAGAGTGGGCATCCTGGACAGGTGATCGGCAACAACATTCTCCGCCCCCTTCTTGTCTCTGATTTCCAGGTCAAACTCCTGGAGGAGGAGAATCCATCTAATGAGTCGTGGCTTGGCTTCTTTCTTGTTCAATAGGTATTTAAGAGCCGCGTGATCCGTGTGTATGATCACCTTGGCGCCAACGAGATATTGTCGGAACTTATCCATGGCGTAGATCACCACGAGCAATTCTTTTTCTGTGGTAGTATAATTTCTTTGGGCGGCATCAAGGGTTTTGCTCGTATAATATATGACATGAAGATTTTTATCTTTCCTCTGCCCTAGGACGGCACCAACCGCATAATCACTAGCGTCACACATCAGCTCAAAGGGCAGTTTCCAGTTTGGTGGCTGTATTATGGGTGCGAAAATCAATGCTTGCTTCAAAGTGCGGAAGGCCTCCATACACTCCTCGCTAAAGACGAAAGGTGCGTCCTTCAAGAGGAGTTGGGTCAGAGGCCTGGAAATCTTCGAGAAGTCTTTTATGAAGCGGCGATAAAATCCCGCGTGTCCTAAGAAACCACGGACTCCTCGAAGATTGTGCGGTGGTGGAAGCTTTTCAATCACTTCAACTTTAGCCTTATCAACCTCGATTCCCCTCGAAGAGATGATGTGTCCCAGCACAACTCCCTCTTGGACCATGAAGTGACACTTCTCCCAGTTTAGGACTAGTCCCTTTTCCTGACATCTCTCCAGGACCTTAGTGAGATTACTGAGGCACGAGTCAAATTTAGTTCCGTAGACTGAGAAGTCGTCCATGAAAACCTCCATGATGTCTTGGGAGTAGTCGGAGAAGATAGCGGACATGAGTCTTTAGAATGTAGCAGGGGCGTTACAAAGTCTGAACGGCATTCTTCTATAGGCATACGTCCCGAACGGGCAAGTGAAAGTCGTCTTCTCCTGGTCATCGTTATGAATATGGATTTGAAGAAATCCTGAATACCCGTCCATGAAACAGAAATAATTATGCTTCGCCAGCCTCTCGAGCATCTGGTCAATAAAGGGGAGGGGGTAATGATCCTTCCTTGTAGCTTTGTTCAGCTTTCTATAGTCAATGCACATCCTGTACCCCGTGACGGTCCTCGTTGGTATTAGCTCGTTCTTTTCATTGCGAACCACCGTCATTCCTCCTTTCTTAGGTACAACGTGCACCGGGCTAACCCAGCGACTATCGGAGATAGGGTATATAATACCGGCATGTAGAAGCCTAACAATCTCTTTCTTCACAACTTCCATCATTATGGGATTCAACCTCAGTTGTGGCTCAATCGAGGAGGCTTGCTCATCTTCAAGCAGAATTCTGTGTGAGCAGAGGCCTAAGCTAACCCCTTTAAAATCCTCAATTGCATATCCGAAAACTCCTTTAAACCTTTTTAGAACTCCAAGAAGTTTGGTCATTTGGTCTTCGGGTAGTGAAGAGTTGACTATAACCGGAAGGGTCGAGCCTGCTCCCAAATATTCATATTTAAGCCCCGGCGGTAATTCTTTCATCTCAACTTCTTGGGGCCCTGACGCATACTTTTCAAGCTGAGCATCCTCAAGGGAAAGGAGTTCTTCGTGGATTTCTCAGAAGCCAGCATCCGGAATCTCACCCTCGGCCGTGGCTCCGCATGGCGAAATTTTGCAAGGTATAGTGGGAACGATCGAGGGATGCACCGGGTCTCTTCCGAGCTCATCATAATCATCCGGGAAGAAGGCTTGTAGGTGAAAACAGGTTTCAATCATCGATGATTCTCCACAACCGTTTCTAGCTTCTCCATTGTCCAAAGACCGGGGACGCTCAATAGAAGTCTGCAAGGGATAGATTGATTCCTGTTCAGCGTAGCCTACAAACCCGGTCGGGTGGCTCTCCTAACAAAACTCTGCGGTTAACTCTTCTTCACTACATTCGAGACCATGGTTGTCGATATACACCACTTCACCGTGGGGAAAGGGAGTTGCCATGGCAAGGTGCTCCTGCGCATCTCGATATCTCTGGCCTTCCACGGCGGCAGACAGGAGGGATAGTATATTCGAAGTATTCAGTGATTCTGCTAAGCTCTGCGCCAAACAGCGGATATGGTGAGAGTGATCCCAGATGTCTCCTGAAACTGCATGCAACATCTTTGCCGTGGGGCCGGGATCTTATACGAAAGGAGAGAGAGAGAACTGCACAAGTGGCAAACACGTCAAAAGCACAGGTTGCATAAACGGGAACCGCAAGTTGCGATGGAAGCACGGCGATCCAGTCAATTAGCACTATACAATTACTATCCATAGTATATCCAAGTGAAATCTAAAAGTGTAGAGTGCGAAAATTATCGCGAGGTAGGGATGTGAGCTAGACACGAGGGTTCAAGAGATCCTAAAATAACAAGCACGTTGCCTCCTGGCAACGGCGCCATAAACTTGACCGACGCCCCCGCTCTTCTGGCGGTGTGGGCACGGTGTCGGTTTACCGCAAGTGCACGGTTAGTGTAGGGTGCGGGAATATCAAACTCAGGGAGGCAAGGTTGTGCTTGGGTCAGGTAGGACCTAAATCACCCCTAGGGGCGAGCTAGCCCGAATCGGTAAATGGTTGTCACTGAAAGGAAATAAAGGGTATGAACAACAAGAAAGAAAACCCGGGACTTTGGTTTCCGACCCGACGAGAGACTCTCGCCGATACGGCCTACGGGTATGGATAGCGATCGAGATTAGGGTCTACTGGTGAGACGTTGCCTCTGAAAGTGGTACCGGCGTCCCATGGGCCTGATATTCCGGTCGGTGCCCAGGATGATACGCCGGACTTCCCGGGTTCGATCAGTGGGCACTCCCGTGTCCATTAACACTGATCGATCCCAGGAGCACTAAGCCCGCAACGATAACTCCCAACGTCTCATCCTGCCGCTCCCGCGTGCTAGGATTCGACGTCTACGCTATGGGTGTGAGCTATGGCTAGGGAGTCAACCGCCAAGTTTATTCCCCCTTGGCCCAACGGTCAAAGGCGGTCTTTTTCCCGCCGATGACAATGAAACACCCCGCGTAACCGTTAGATTCCTATTCACTATCGATTTCCTAACCCTATGGACGCATCAGGAAGAGCCCCCGAAGGGGTTTCCACCAAAATCCCAGATTTGGGAACTACTCACAAAAATCCATGAAAAAGCGATCTAAATAAAAATTAACCGTTAGAATCATAATCGGACAATTGCAATGCGGAAGTAATAGAGTAGATAAGACAATACTAAAATTTGAGAAAGATCTGAAAACTTACAGAAGAGTAACAATTACAGCCGTCACAACGTGAGAAAACAGTAAAAAACTAGCAGCTCCCGTTTCTGGAACCCTAGGGGTTCTATTTATAGACTTTCGCATCAACCGATCGGTTGACAAGTCAACCGATCGGTTGATCCGTTACAAAATAATAACAGAAAACGGCGAGCTTTCACCCGATCACATGAACTGGTCGGGTGAGTTCTTGAGTGACCGGTTAGATCTTGGAGCAGTCGGGTGAATCGATCGGTTCGGCATCCGTGTCTTCAGCTCTTCATCTTCAGCTACAGATGAACCGATCGGGTGAGAGTCACCCGATCGGTTGGCATTTTGCTAGAGAAAACAGAGAACAGGCCCCCGCTGAACCGGTCTGCGAACCGGTCGGGTGACTTCCATGCGAGCTCCGGCTGAGACCGGGTGGTGCACGCGTGCATCACCCGATCGGTTGGAGATGACCAACCGACCGGGTGAGGGGCTGAAAGATGAATTCTTCGACGTTTGACCCCCTGGATTACGCGTGACTTCTCCCGTTGCTCCGGGGACTTGGGATATCATCGTTAAACGTCCCCTACGTGGTCAATCCCCTGCAATCATGGATAAACAAAGAAAAGTGAAAGAAAACGAGAAAATACACGAAAACGAATAAAAGACGGCGTAAAAACACGGAGAAACACAAAAGAAAACGTGCGTGAATATATGAAATATAAACACACGTCAGCTGCCTGCAATACATGGAACTCATCAGGGGGGTCGGATCTGGGGTCCAACCTAATACTCTCAGATGCTTAAGACAGTCAGTAACTCAAGGTGGACTTGGGTAACTATGTCCGACCTGTTGGGAGGTTGTCTGCTAGTTCTTGCACCAAGCTATGGAGTAAATGTGTAAGGTGTAGCAAATACCAAGAGTGGAGTACTTGGCTTGGGTGGTTGCTAGAGAATCGGAATATGGAATTGGCCAAAAATGTCACTAAAAGGCTAATTAAAGGCAGCGGACATAAGATCATAATGTCCGAGCCTTATGGAGCTTTATTGCATGTGGATCCGAGCTGTCGCCATCGATGACGAGCTGAATTGTCAGTCATTGAATGCCAGCATTGATGACTAGCTTAACAGTCGGTATTGTCTAGGGAACCCAACGGTTAGCTTGGATGTCGCCTTAAATGAAATGTCGGTTTGCGTCACATGAGGATCTCTGGGCCATTGGGTCGTACACCAAAGTTATGGGCTTTACTGAGCTTGTCCATTCCGATAATCAGTTGAGTTATCATTGAATGTCAGCCCAATCTATTATCAACAATCACTTTTGAATCACTCAAGTGGTTCATTAAGGGGTTGGCTTCTTCAATATCTTCACTGGTAAGGTTGAAAAATGTTCAAAGAATTGGGAAATTTCTTCCATTTCTAGACAGTCGCTCATTGGGATCAAGTTCAGGAATCTTTTTGCATCATTTTTGGAAGTGGGATTACATCAAGTTTATCCTTCGGCCCAAGTGTTACTACCTTTGGGAGAAAAGGCTGGGGCCATTAATGTTGGGTGTATGAAACCAGCTTGGTCCCAACTCCGAAGTTACAATATGTTTTTTTCCTTTTCTCGATGATCATAAACCTATGTCTTGACACATCTCATGCTTGTAGCATGATCCATCGATGCAGACCTCGGTGAGAAAACACAAACTATTGTCTTCATGGACTTGACAGTGTAAATAGAAATTTATAATACAATATATACTAAAGCTCCATTTAAACCAGTTTAGTAATTTAAATAAAAAATAATAGATATTAAAATTATGTAAGAATTTTATTTCACTGGATAAATGATAGAAAATATTATAAGAAAACAAACGATACATATTCATACCTAACTAGAATTCCACTTCACTTCAAAAATAAAACATTTACGGAAAAAAATCTGAAGTAATATCTCATTCTAATAATTTGTAGAGAAAAATAAATTAGAGTTTTACATGAACGGATAAACTCATGTTGAAGTTTTCAAGGTACGTGCCTAAAACTTATATATACAAAATTCGCATTGTGCACCGATGCAGTTGCTAACTAGGGAAGAGCTGATGAGTTTATCATCCTTGAGGTATAGCATAATAATATTCTTGCACACTGTGTATCATTTTGTAAGATTGATATATTATTACGGGAAGTTTGATTGTAATTAAGAAAATCTAAATGAAGTGCATCCAGAAAGTGCTTTATAATTAGCAAAAGATGGGGTAAAAAAACTAAAACACATCCAGAAAGTGCTTTATAATTAGCAAAAGATGGGGTAAAAAAACTAAAAAAATCCCTGGCAAGGATGATTGTAGATGATGATACATTGATACTAACAGCTGACCGCGAAAGACTTGCTGCAATTTCAGTTATTTTAATTCCTTCCTGATGCGACACACAGACACAGACACACACAGACACACAGCGAGCCAAGAACACTTGGAAACTCCTGCCATTTTATTGATACATGCCGGAGACTGAATAGGCAAGAGATGGTCCGAACACAAGCCTACGTCGTCTTTGGAGGAGGTTTCCAAGGATTATTAAGCCTGCATATGCACAGTCTGATAATAATGATTTTCCTGCATTTTCCACCGCTGAGATAGCCCCAATACTCGCATGTGGCGGAGCATTTTTTGTCGTCGCAAGCCCCCACGCTCATCGCCATCTCTGCAAGCATTCACAATTTCAATCTGATGATTATGAACATAGAAACCTAAATATTTCAGGGGAACATATAATATCACTGATTAGTCATTCTTTTAAGATTCAAGCGACGAACTATTATTATATCAAAATGCATGTTATTCAGAGCATCTATTGCATATTCTAAATCCATAGCCATTACATGTTGAAATAGATTACCTGAGGTTAAAATGAAAAGCAACAGGACCACAACGCAAATTGGGAAACCCTTCTTCATTGTGCAGACCTTAGTTTTCTTGCCAGACCAAAATGGAATACAAGCAAACTATGTTTAAGGGGTTCCTCATCCATAGCCATATATTTATACTAGAAGGTTGGGCGAAGGTGATTAAATTCTCTTGTTTGTTTGTGATAAATGTTGGTTTGTATCTTTCGCATGGTCAAACATCAACAATCTTATCATTTTATTAAGACTATCCTTTTTTTGTCTTTTGACCTAGCCTATCATCATAACAAGCAATCGTTTAGTAAAAAGTCAATGGAAGCGCTTACGATGTGATTTTACATTTCTGTTAACATTTAAGAAAAGCTAACCACTTTTGGCTTCGCATAATTAGGAAAGAAATAAATTGCTTTCTGGTTGGTAATATACCTCTGTAAAAAAGGTCCACATGCATGTAACATACATCAACAATCTTATCCTTTTTATGACTATCCTTTTTTTGTCTTTTGACCTAGCCTATCGTTATAGAAAGCAATAATTTGGTAAAAATGCAATGGAAGCGCTTATCATGTGATTTTACATTTCTGCTAACATTTAATAAAAGCTAACCCATTTTAGCTTCCATAATTAGGAAAGCAATAAATTACATTCTGGTTGGTAATATACCACTCTAAAGAAGGTCCACAAGCATGTAACATACATAAATAATCTTATCCTTTTTAAGACTATCCTTTTTTTCTCTTTTGACCTAGCCTATCATCATAGCAAGCAATCATTTGGTAAAAAGTCAATGGAAGCGCTTATCATGTGATTTTACATTTCTGCTAACATTTAATAAATGCCAACCCCTTTTGGCTTCGCATAATTAGGAAAGCAATAAATTGAATTCTGGTTGGTAATATACCACTCTAAAGAAGCTCCACGAGCCTGTAACATACATTGTTCAATGTGCTTGAAATCCCTTTAGGCCCAAACATGTCTAGTGTTGACGGATGGGTTCCGACCAACAGTAATTAGGACTGACTTTGACTTCTCTGATGAGGTGTTGCCTCGTCAGCTGCTGGGTGGGACCCACGGTTGGAAGAACCGGGGTCGATGCAGTTGAAACTGTTGAGCTTCAAGCTACCGGGCTAGAGTTTAACCAATCTCAGGGTCGAAGATTACGACCCTTCAACCTTGCGGCTGAGTTGTGCGCGATCGACTACACCACAGAAGCTCGTTAGGGGGGGTCGAATATAAGTTCCGACCTAAATCCCCTCCGATGTTTAAGTTAGTATTGACTTAAGATGGCTCGGGCTCTAAAGATCGACCTAAGGTTGATCGACTTGAATTAATCACACCGAGCTTTTTGGAGGAAAAAATAAAGGTGGAAAGATGAGTTTATGAGAGTCAGATTACCTAATAATCAGTACCTCTAGAGTGTCCTCTCATACCGTTTGTCTTTCCTGTATTTATAAGCAGTGGCATCTCCTCAGTGCCGTTGGCGTACAATGGTCACCCATTATGGCGGCATGATCGTTCCTAAAAGATAGGCATAACCAATATCCACTCCTCCCGCCATTTATGAGCCCATAATCAACCACTTCCTTAAGTTACGGATGATCATGTATATAATAGAGCACCCAGAGAGACACAATTTCACAATATACGAACATGGATCACAATATATAAGAAACAAAAAGTGATATATATCTATTCTATAAAACAGGGATGTTATCATGGGTTATTGGATAAAGGTTTTTGTATAAGAGAAATTGGATAATGGTTTAAATTGTATTTGGGTTATAAAAATGAGGGATGTTATGATGAGTTTTTAGATAAGAGATATTGGATAAGAGAAATTGGATAAGGGTTTGAATTGTATTTTTGGGTTATAAAATTGAGGGATGTTATGATGAGTTTTTGGTTAAGAGATATTGGATAAGAGAAATTGAATAAGAGAAATTGGGATGGTTTTGAATTTGAAATTGGGGGAAGTTTGTATTTTAGGGGGAAATCTTGGTGTTGGGGGGAAAATGAAAATTTGGGCCCTCTTTCTCCCTCACCCGAACCCCCTCCCTCTCCCCTGCGTTGCGCCCTCCCCCTCCCCCTTGCCCCCTGCACAACCCATCAACTTGCATCAGAGACGGCCGCGATCTGACCTATGGCCATCCTCAGAGCTGCTGCCACCCTCAAGTGCGGTTGCAACCTGACCTACGGTCCTACCGTCGGTGAACCCCCATCAACGCTGACAGGTGTGGTGCCATCAAAGCCACGCTGGAGCCCCTTTCATTCTTCATCAAAAAAGAATCCCCCTTCTTCATCAAAAAAGAAACCCCCTTCTTCATCAAACGGAACCACAGTTCCTTCTTCATCTTTGTTTGTACTGATTTATTGATGTTTTTCATTCTAAACTTTTGTTTTGGTCAACTAGGCTGACAATGATTTTGTGTAGGGTTGACAACATTGGAGACCTCTTTGGACCCAGGGTATGATTTTTCCCTTGATAATTTTGCAGTTACTGAGAAAGTATTAAACTTTGGATTTTTTAAAACTCTTTTCAGGTTGACTTCAATGTAATAAAAAACAGTGATATTTGCCATTTAGCTTGCCAGTAACCTGGTGCTACTCAAATAGGTGAAATTTTGAACATTTTTTGTAGTGGTATGCTTGAATTCTCATTGACATGCTAAGTTATGTTATCCATATGTATTCAATTGTTTTCATCTCATGTTAAGTCACTCAAGAAAAGCTTCTGTTACAAATGAAAGGCTAAAAATTTTCTGGAGAGTGATTTGTAATTCTTGCCATTATGAAATTTTCTTGGTTATTTGGGATAATTTTCTCTCATTTATTATTTCAGAAATGGGAGTGAGATTAAAGCCAGGTGGTTAAGTTTAGAGCTGTCATGGCTGTAAGGTTCTTTTGTCCAGGACCTAAAGGAGGTAGCAAAAGGTTTCTGTAAGAAATATTTATTGCTACCCTTGAATTAAGCAAAATGTTGATTACAATTGCTGCTGTAATTTAGCAAAATTGATGATGTAATTGTTGGGACCTTGAGATGATTTATTTGTGATTTAATATATCATCGTTTTGATCAGGTCCTTGAGAGATCATCTCCTTAACTTCTATTTTCCCACGTTAGCTTTAAATTATTGTTTGTTGGTGTTGCAATCTGAAATTATGGCAGTAGTTTCTGATGAGTGTTTAGGAATTTTTTAATTGTTTGTGCAAAATTCCTTATGTTGTTTCTGCGTTGAGCTCTAATTGTCTTGGATTTTTTCAATTTTGATTGGTAAATTCAAGGCATGAATGGATTATCTTGCTAAATATCTTATACAATATATTTGCAATGAAGCTTGCTGGATTCTAGCTATTTGAATAAGATGATGCTGTTTCACGGTGTGATTGCGTCTGCTTGACTGAGATTGGGTTGGTTTCCTTAAGGTTTGATTATGTTATCTTCTTTTTGTTTTTAGCATCTCAGTTTTTATAAGTGTTAATTGATTCATTTTGGAATTGGCTGCAATAGGATTTTCTGATTTAGGTTTAGGGAAAAGTTCAAGATTAAAAATTTGCTGTAAATGGTGTGTTAAGCTATTTGAATTAGCGTTAAAAGCTAGAAATTTTTTCCGAATTCCCATTAGACTGTCAAGTTCTCTGAAATACGAAAACCTTATGCATTGGCTAATTTTTGGATCTAATCGTGTCTGGGGTTTTTCTTTTTGTTGTTTTTGATTTTTTTTAACAGAAAGAATGGAAATTATGGGGCGACATATGCAAAGAGAGCAATTAGAAATTTTAGAGGTGGTCTTTGAACTTTGCAATGTTTGCAATGTTTTTGCTTCTTTGTTATGAGTTGGTCGTGACTGCACTTGTTGGTTATGAGTTTCTTTTGATCAAGATTGGTGAGAAATTTTATTTTGTTTTAGGTGGAAACTTCCACTTTTGGAGTTAGTTGAATTAAGATCGCCTGTTTAGCATGTGTGTTAAGTTTTTGTCTAAAATTCCACTTTCATCATCACTTATTCTCTTACAGTTTGATCTAAGAAAATGCTACACAAGAAAATAACAGTATCAATAAGTGTTTCCCTCTGTATGAGTGTTTGCAGTTTTAAAATCCACATGCACAAATCATACATTGCTCATAGATATCTAACAAATAACAAATGATTTAAACTTTATAATAATAACTGCAACTGTCACACTAAATATGGAAAATCCTTAATAATTAAACATGCACAAAATCATCACATGTTGCTTTTTAATTCCTTATTTATTTCGTTTTGCAATCTGCACTTCTTTCCTTATTGACTTCACCACCACACATCAAATTTGCTTCATAACTAAAGAGAAATTGCTAATCTCCTTGCATATGAGTGATTTACTGTTTAATTTGTTTTAATCCATGGTGGTTTAGGCTGATTCATGAAGTTAAGTTTACACTTCGTCATTTCATGTCAGCTTTTTTGATTTGGAAGAAATTGTTGGTTTTGGATGTGTATATGGCTCTGTGGCTTATTAATTGCCCTTACACTTGCAATGATTAATGTAGTTATGCATTTTTTTATTGAAAAAAGAAATGACTGGCAACACATATGACATCATTTTTTTTCCATTATCTTTGATTACATTTCCATTATATTATTAAACATATTGTCGCTCTTAGGATGCAAGAAAGCTACTGAATTAACATAGTGGTTGGTGTTTTTTGTGTTTGCATTGTCTTGGTTTTTTCCATATAAAATATCACTTAGTCAAATGTATAGTTGAATTTTTTGTAGCCTATGGATTATTCCAAAGTTATGATGGCATGTTTGTTTTCACCTTTAATACTATTTTCTGTTTTCAAATAAGATTGCATATGCACTTTGTTTCAGAGTGTTTTCTCACTACAAAGCGTTGACCGTGGAGAACCCGGTCAACGTGGTCAAGGGGCCCGCTTTGGGTCCCTCGGGGGCTTCGAATCGGTGCAGAAGGGGCGAGGGGAAGCCTCGGCCCTGGTTGAGACGCTCGGCCTCGGACAGACGAGCGCGTCCTCGGAAATAGGACGACGAGGGGAAGCCTCGGTCGTCCGGCTAGATGCGTGTTCGGCGAAGGGCGAGGGGAAGCCTCGGCCCGGGTCGAGACGCTCGGCCTCGGTGGTTTGCGCTTGGCTTCGGCGATCGGACGACGAGGGGAAGCCTCAATCGTCCGGTAGGTTGCGTGGTCGGCGAGGGGCGAGGGGGAGCCTTGGCCCGTTGATCAGCTGTCCACCTGCGTAGACGAGAACGCTCGTCAGGGGGCCGGACCTTGGTTCCGGCCAAATCCCCTCCGATGCCTAAGTTAGACAGAGATCTGAGAAAGGAGGCCCGGCGGAGACGGTCCGACTCGTGAGGAGATCGTAACGGCGTCTCTCGGCGCGAGCGGGGGAGGAAGGAGATGAATTGGGGGAACGAGGTCGTTGATGGAGTACCTTAGGTTTTGTTACCTCAGATGCGGTCCTCTTTCTTTGTCGTCCTCCTAGCCCTTTTGTAGAGCTCCCGGCGTGATTGCCTCTGGCCCACGTCCCACGCCTGCCCTCGATCGTGCCCCGTCAATCCGCCCCCTCGCCACCGCTCTCTTCGCCCTTCCAGCACCTCCCCATTACCGCCATTTAGTGGTCGCGCATTCGGGGGAACGGTTTTCGCAGGAGTGGGCGAGTGACTTAGCGGGTTATCGGGGCCGGGTCGGATCGACATTCGAGAAGATCCCTTACAGGGCCTTTGCTGAATGGGCTTGAGGATGCAGATGGGCTCTCGACCAGTAGTCGGGCTCCTGGGCTCGTGTCTTTTGGGGTCTCGGTCAAATAGGCGTAACAATTGCCCCCATCGGTCGAGTTGATTAGCTTCGGCCTGTTCGGCTCGGTCGATGTTACTCTTGCCGATTTTGACAAGCTCGCCAGTCGATGCCGACTCATTTATTAGTCGTCATCATGAGTGGGCCCGTTCGATATTTTTAAGGCGCGGGCTCCGAAGCGCCATTGGTCCTCTGATGCCGCCACGTGTGGCTGCAAATTTACCCCCATCGTTCGCGGGGCCGTCTTCAATCGAGAAGCTGAGGGGTTCGGGCGCCGCCATCGGTGGGATCGATCGGCCTCGGCTAGCTTGGTATAACCGCTACGCCTCCTGGGGTTCCGAGTGGCGCTTCAGCCGAGGCGTGGTCATAAATGTAGGTCATGATGAGGCGGATCGATTGAACTTCCCCTGGCGCCGATTTCGAAACGCCGCCAGTTCTTCGAAGCCTGCCGCGCGTTCTTGTCAGCCGCTTCAAATTCGCCCCTGCGCCCGGTATATAAGATCCTCAGCCGCGTTGATCTCCCCTCCTCCCTTGCTCCTCCCGGTATTCAAAGCTTTCCGCAACTCGGAGTTTCCCGTCGACTTCGCTTTCTTGCCTTCTCCGAACTAGTCGAAAAAGGTAATTCCTCTCTCGCTTTCATCTCATGGCTGCTCTTAGGATAGGCGGTTCTGGTCAAAGGGCGAGGGATCCTCCGGAGTCCAGGCGGGGCGAGCCCCGGCTAGGGGAATCAGGTTCCCCCGCCGGGAGTCGTTCTCTTCAAGATAAGGGGAAGGGGAAACTTTTTCCAGACTACGCCTGTGATGACGTGGCGTCGGCTGCCGTGCGGCTTAATGTGCCCCCGGTTGTCCTCCGTACGCCGTCGAGGACTCCTCCTTCGATGGCCGCGGAGATCCGGGAAAGATATCTCTGCTTCCCATACGAGGTTCGAGTTCCATTTGTCGACGAGCGGATTTGCCTTCCGAGGAGTAATGAGGTCGGCGCCTACGTCGAGATGTTCCGCCTGGGTCTTCGCTTCCCGCTCCATCCCTTCTTCATCCAGGTCATGGAACATCTCACGGTGTCCCTGTGTCAGTTCACCCCGTGTTCGATCGCGGTACTGACGGGCTTCGTAACGCTCTGCTGTACCTGTGGTCTGGAGCCGTCTCTCCCCCTTCTATTCCACTTTTACCAGGTCCAGACGGTCGGTCCGGGGTCATGGCTGCTACTCCGAGCCCGTTCGAGGAGGGAATGCCTTATCGGGTTGCCCCGCTGGTCAGGGGATTGGAACTCGGATTATGTCTTCGTGGTCTTCTTGGGTGAGGCCCAGATTTTGACAAGTTGGGGAGCGTCTGTCCAACCTCGCCCGCCACTAGCCCTTTCGGATGTTGATCAGGCAGCCGCCGCGACGCTGTCGGCTCTTCCTTTGGAATCGAAGTCCATCTGGCCTTTGTTGGATGACCTACTCCTGAAGGCCATCTTGTGGTCCCCGGGTAGGTCGCTTTTTCCTCCTCGGACTGCCCTGTGACTCATCCTGATTTCGGTTTCCTTTGCAGGGATGGCAGGCCGCGAGTTCGTCCGTGACGTCGATGAGCTGATCCGTCGTGGAGCTGCTCGGAGCCGAGGCAGTACCTCCGGAAGGGCGCCTCGACGGACCGTTGAGGAGGAGGTGCGCCGAGCCGAGCCCTCCGTGGGCAAGGTAGTTGAGGAGGATGTGCGCCGAGCCGAGCCCTCCGTGGGTAAGGTAGTGGCCGTGCCTCCTGCCTCTTCTTCTGGCGATCCCCTCCCCGGGGGCGTAGTAAAGGCCGGACCTGCCCCACCAGCCCGAGAGGCAGGGGGTAATGACGGGTCCGGTGTAGTCCCCCTCGCCCTCGGAGCGTCCCCTCCCGTCCCCGAGAGTGGAGATGGGGCAAGGCGGAAGCGCTCTCCTCCGGCGCTCGGGTGCCTCACGGAGGGAAGAAGAGGAAGGAGGATGCGGAGCCCTCCAGCCCGGCCAGTTCTGTGCCTCCTGCAGGCACCACCGGGGATCTTCAGGTGACTCTGACAACCACCCCCATCACAGCGTCCCCGCTTCCGTCCCCGGGAATCGGAGCGCTATTGGCGAGCCATATGGCTTCCCTCGATGTTGCCCCCGGGAGTTCGGTGTTCGCCGACCGAGCCCTAGCCCAGCAGGTGGCTGAGAGCTCCGTCTTCCCTCGGGACCGCAGCACCCTCGAGAAGATTCCCGCCGACAAGGTGTCGGATTCTTTGGTTTGGACCCTTCAACAGGTTCGGCCCTCTCGTAGTCCTTTCTTTCCCTTCACTCCCTTTTTAGCTCATGTCCCGTTTTTCAGGGGTCGACGCTCGCCGTGGAGCTGCAGCGGCGAGCCATCCTCCTGAGGAAGCTGGAGGAGTCCACCATGAAGGCTCAGGAGCGGGCCGGGGCGGCCGAGGTGGCCATGATGGAGGCCCAGATGGAGTCTCGGCACCTCAACCTCCGTGTGGCCGCGTTGGAGGGACAAGTGGGTGACCTCCAAGGAAAGCTGGAGGATGCTCATCAGTCGGCTGAGGAGGCGGCGGAGTCGTTCCGCCTGGAGAGGGAGGAGCTTTAGAGGGAACTGTCGGATCGGCGCCAAGTGACGCGGCTTGCAGAGGAGGTGGAGAAGGGCGTCGTCGAGACCCTGGGGATGAGGATCCTCGAGGTCCTCATGGTGGCCTTCGGTAAGTACGAAGACCTCATCGCCCCTCGGATCGTCGAAGTCGTCCAGTCTTCCTTCCGGGAATGTGCGGAGCGTGTCCGGCAGGCCCCTCCGTCGGTCGATCCCCCTCGCTCCGAGCAGGGCGAAGTGCCCGAGGATGTGTCCTCCCGAGCTCAGGCTCCCTAAGCAGTCCCTCCCGGCCTTATCCTCAAATTTTTTAGCATCCGCTTCGCTTTGGGCCAGTCTACTTGAAATGGATCCCTGGCCCCCGCTGTCTCCTTCGGCTTCGTCGATGGCTCCGTGGCCAATAATTGCTGGTTGCATGGCTGCTAGCTTGGGCTACCTACTTTGGGTCTTTTGTCAACCAATTTTGCTCTGTCGGTGTCGATCTGGCTTCTGTAGGGTGTTTTCTTCGCCTCGATCCCCTGTAAATAAGACACATTTTTGTACTCTGGTTAACTATTATAAAAGAAATTGACTTACTCGGACTTCTCGTGTACTTTGCGTTGTCGCCTTGTTCTTGGCCTAGGACTGGTCGACGTTGGCGTTGGCTGGGGGGGATTCTCCCCAGACTTATGGGTGTGAGAGTCGATCGGCGAAGGCAAAAGCTCCTCGGCTTAGGACCGGTCAGCGTCCGTGTCTCGGGGGAGTTGCCCCCAGACTTATGAGCACAAGAGTCGGTCGGCGAGGGTAAAGCTCCTCGGCTTAGGACCGGTCGGCGTCCGTGCTTGCTGGGGGAACTGTCCCAGGCTTATGGGCGTGGAAGTCGGTCTGCGAGGGCCAAGCTCCTCGGCTTAGAACCGGTCGGCGTTTGCGCTGGCTGGGGGGATCGCCCCCAGACTTATGAGCGCAGGAGTCGGTCGGCGAGGGCAACGCTCCTCGGCTTAGGACCGGTCGGCATCCGTGCCTACTGGGGGAATTGCCCCCAGTCTTATGAGCGCAGGAGTCAATCGGCGAGGACAAAGCTCTCCTTCCTCCTCCAGTGAGGCGGCGGTCCCCAGTCTCTTGCGCTATTGGTGACATGTCAATTCCGTCGGGGATTTAAGAAAAGACCAAAAAGGGAATGCATTTGTACTCTCAAGAGTCCTGTCGGACCGGTACATTTGGAGGAAAGGAAAAGGAAATGAAACTAGACAGAGGGACGTAAACCTAGATAGCTCCCTCTTACTAGGCTGCAACCGGGGGGAGAGACATCGCCCGCTCACTCTATGATACGGAGGGGACCTTGGACGGTGTTGATCTTCTTCCCCTTGTCTGGCTGCGTGGAGATCCCTTCTCCGTGGGCCAGCTCGTCGGCCTGGTTCCTGGCGTGCCCCCGGGTCATCAGCTTCTCAATGTCCTTCTTCAAATGCCAGCAGTCTTCGGTGTCATGACCATCGTCCTTATGGTACTTGCAGTACTTCTCCCTGTTCTTCCCACCTCTTCTAGCCTTCGGTGGGGGGCGATCAGCTCGCTCTTCCTTCTGTACTTGGGCGAGGACGGCGTCTGGGGTGGTATCCCTCGCACTTTCTCCCCGCTGCATGTTCCTGGGCCTCTTCTCGGTCCGGTATCCTTCGGGGCTGACTCGTCCGCCGTCGCCGCGCTTGGTCCCTCGAGTGGCTTTTCCTGCATCCTCGGCCAAGGCCTCCTCGGTCAGCATGAAGAGTTCGGCCCTCGCCATGATCCCGGGGAGGTCCTTTGGGGGATCGTTGTGTAGGGACTTCTTGAGGCCTCGGTGGCGAAGCCCTTTCTTAAGGGCCGTCTGGACCACCAGGTCGGGAGGGTTGTTCACGTTCAGCCTTTCCGCATTGAAGCGGCGCATGAACAGTCGGAGCGGCTCGGCCGGGCCTTGCACCACGTTGAACAGATGTTCAGCACCAGGTTTGATCAGCCTCCCCGCCATGAACTGTTTGCAGAACAACTGGGTGAGTTGCTCGAAGCTGTCGATGGAGCGGCCGGGCAGGCTATGGTACCAGGTCTTTGCCACTCCCCTGAGAGTAGAATAGAAGCCCCGGCAAAGCAGGTCATCGTCAGCTCCCTGGAAGGCCATGTCCCCCTCGTAGTCCATCACGTGGTGTCCCGGGTCCCCTATTCCGTCGTACTTCCCCAGCACTGGGATCCTGAATCGAGAGGGGACCCGTGCGTCGGTTATTCTCCGTGATAAGGGGCACCGGTCTCCGTGGATGCCCCCGGGGATGCGGTATTCGCCTGCCTCTGGCTCGATCGAGGGTGGAGGAAGCACAGGCGTCGGCGGGGCTGGCTCTGCGACCCTCGCCACGCTTGGGGTCGGGCTGACCCGACGTTCCCGACTCCTCCTGCGGGAGCTCCTGCTCCGCCGCGATCGGTCTCTTGAGTGGTGTCGTTCGCTTCTCCTGCGACGGGACGACTGCGACCGACGAGATGATGCCGTCATCGATTCGCCCTCCGTCCCTTCGGTTTCTCTTTGGCTCCTTTCACGATAAGGGGAGGAGGCGTGTGACCTCGCCTGACGAGAGCCGTGCAGGGTGAATCGACGCTCCGTGTTCGGTTTCAGGGTCCTGTGGTCGTCGACCACGGCAGACCGCAAGTGCGGGGGACCCCCCGCCCATCGATGGCTATCGTCCAACGTGCCTCCGTTGGACGGCGCAGGGCCGACGAGCTGCTGCACCGTCGCGACCAATGTCTGGAGGCTCGCGTTGGTCTCCTGAGCCAGGGCGCGGAGCTGTCCCTGCGTGGCCAGTTCTGAGCCGCCGGTCTCTTCGGTTGAGAGGGCGGGGTGGTCGCCGACGGGCATGTCCTCGGGGTTGCCGTTTGATGTGCCCTTCCCTTCCTCCAGGATGGGGGGCATGCGCTTCCTTCCATTGCTGGCTTGTGCCATTGTTGGTGTGGTTTGTTACTTCGTGGGACGGTTTTCGTTCCCACAGACGGCGCCAGATGTTTCAGAGTGTTTTCTCACTACAAAGCGTTGACCGTGGAGAACCCGGTCAACGTGGTCAAGGGGCCCGCTTTGGGTCCCTCGGGGGCTTCGAATCGGTGCAGAAGGGGCGAGGGGAAGCCTCGGCCCTTGTTGAGACGCTCGGCCTTGGACAGACGAGCGCGTCCTCGGAAATAGGACGACGAGGGGAAGCCTCGGTCGTCCGGCTAGATGCGTGTTCGGCGAAGGGCGAGGGGAAGCCTCGGCCCGGGTCGAGACGCTCGGCCTCGGTGGTTTGCGCTTGGCTTCGGAGATCGGACGACGAGGGGAAGCCTCAATCGTCCGGCAGGTTGCGTGGTCGGCGAGGGGCGAGGGGGAGCCTCGGCCCGTTGATCAGCTGTCCACCTGCGTAGACGAGAACGCTCGTCAGGGGGCCGGACCTTGGTTCTGGCCAAATCCCCTCCGATGCCTAAGTGAGACAGAGATCTGAGAAAGGAGGCCCGGCGGAGACGGTCCGACTCGTGAGGAGATCGTAACGGCGTCTCTCGGCGCGAGCGGGGGAGGAAGGAGATGAATTGGGGGAACGAGGTCGTTGATGGAGTACCTTAGGTTTTGTTACCTCAGATGCGGTCCTCTTTCTTTGTCGTCCTCCTAGCCCTTTTGTAGAGCTCCCGGCGTGATTGCCTCTGGCCCACGTCCCACGCCTGCCCTCGATCGTGCCCCGTCAATCCGCCCCCTCGCCGCCGCTCTCTTCGCCCTTCCAGCACCTCCCCATTACCGCCATTTAGTGGTCGCGCATTCGGGGGAACGGTTTTCGCAGGAGTGGGCGAGTGACTTAGCGGGTTATCGGGGCCGGGTCGGATCGACATTCGAGAAGATCCCTTACAGGGCCTTTGCTGAATGGGCTTGAGGATGCAGATGGGCTCTCGACCAGTAGTCGGGCTCCTGGGCTCGTGTCTTTTGGGGTCTCGGTCAAATAGGCGTAACACACTCTGTATTTTTGTACTCTCTATTTTCTGTTTTCAAATAAGATTCCAAAGTTATGATGGCATGTTTGTTTTCACCTTTGATTATTGACGCCAAAAGTCTGCATATCTTTTTCTCCCTTATTCCTGATTCATTGTTCTTTTGTTGAATGAAAAATTGTAAGGTGTTGGAAGTTCGCAGACATGTGGATCATTCTATGGTTCCGTGGAGACTAAGATCAGGTACGTTGAATTCCAATACAACACACCACTAAGAACAAAACTTACTGACATATTCAAAGCTTATTGTTTAATTACATGAACCCATTATTGGTTACAAAATTTCAGAATCAAAATGTAAACAGAATTTATTTGTGTAATCTTTTGAATCAAATGTAAATTCAAATTTGGTTACATTTTGACAATTTTTTGAAACATATCATTTCAAATGCGATCAGTTGAGTGTAATCATATGTAAATTCAACTATGATCAGCTGAGTATGTGAAGTGAAGTGAGAAGTTGACAAACCAAGTTCAAGTGAAGTGAGAAAATTTCCATTTTGAGTTTTGAGGTTGGACATATCATACAAAATTGAAGTGAAGTGAGAAGTTGATTAGTTGGAATTTTCTCACTTCACTTGGACATATCATACCAATGCAAAATGCAAGTTCACTTGGACATATCATACCAATGGAATTTTCTCACTTCACTTGGACATATCATACCAATTGAATTTTCTCACTTCACTTGAACCGAGTAATTTGAGTTCACTTGAAAATTTTCTCACTTCACTTCACTTCACTTCAAAATGCAAAATGACAAACCAAGTTCAATTGATCACATTTTGAGTAATCATATGTTTAGGATATTCAAATTCAATAAGTTTGTGTAATCATATTTGTGAAATATTGATATGTCAAATTTGAGATATCATATGGCAAGTTCAACCATTTAAATATGTTTAATATATCATAGTTTCACAGTTCATATTTGTTACTGGGTATGATATAACAAATTTGAATTTGAGATATGATAGATTCAGGTCATATTTGTTACACTAAACATATTCATATAACAAATATTCTTATTTATTACTAAATCTGATATAACAAATATTCTTATCGTATTTGTTACTGAAGTAACTCATATTTGTTACTTGGTATGATATAATAAATATTCTTATTGCAGATATGAATACGTTTAGGCAAGAAGTCCAAATATGTTTAGATTAACGTATTTGTTAACAGTTTCACAGTTCATATTTGTTAACAGTTCATATAAGTTTCAAATACGTTTATAGTAATTTAGAGTAACACTGAAGTTCAACCAGTAAAAAGTTCATATTTGTTTCATATATGCCAGTCTCACTTGAAAATTCATTAATTATATGTCTAGGATACTTATATATGTCCAGTAACAAGTTTCATATCAACATTTCATTAACAGCTTATATGTCTCAATGTGTGTGTTAAATTAGAACATTTCATGGGAAACATTTTCATTTGAGTATCCTGGACAGAATTTTGCCAACTCAATGTGTATGTAAACTCAATGTGTGTGTGTGTGTGAACAATGCCAGAATGTGTGTAAACAATGCCAGAATGTGTGTAAACAATGCCAGAATGTGTGTGAACATTAAATGGGAAACATACATCGCAAATGTTTCATTAAATGAGCAACAACCATCTCAAATTTTACACACACCTGCTAATGTGTGTGTGTGAGCATTGACAGAATGTGTGTAAACTCAATGTTCATTGCCAGAATGTTTCCAAAGAAGTTTACACAGACATTGCCCGAATTTTCATTTGAGTATTCAACATAACCTGCTAATGAAAAGTTTACACACATTTCATGAGGTTGGCAGCTTGATAACAGGGGAGCGTTGTTGTAGCATTTCATTAACAATTTGCATTCATGTGGAGGTGCACATTATAGTTTGCATTCATGGGAAAACTTGAAATGGGAAAAGTTCTGAAAAGTGTTAATGCAAACTGTTAAATCATTTCATGGTAAAAGTTCAAATTAGTTTCATTAACAGTCATTATCGTTTGCAAGCATGTTCATTTTCTTTCAATATTTTCAACATTTTGCATTCAATCCGTTATGTTGAATTTTCATTTTCAATCTATTGCAAACATTTTCATCTTCAACATTTTCATTATCATTTTCAACAGTTTGCATTATCAAGAGTTTGCATTTTGGATTCAACATTTTCCATTTTGGATTCAACTTGCAACCCTCATGTTCATTTTGGATTGGAAAAGTTTAGATTAATTTTGTTTTACTTGAATCATTTTGGATGGGACCAGCTCATTTTGAATCATTTTGCTTTTCATTTTCATTTTTTGACAATTTCAGTTGAGGGTCAATGCCTGTTGAGCTCATTTTCATTAGCAAGCTTATTCAACATTTTCATATATGCCAGTAACAAGTAACAAATATGAACTGAAATGTTGATATGTGCACTTTTCTAGCAGGTTATGATGAGCTGTTAATGAAATGCAAACTGTTAATGAAATTGCATTAGAATTTCAACCCTCCCTTGTTGATAACAGTGGAGGGTTGTTGTAGCATTTCATTAGCAGGTTATGTAGAATTTTTGGTATAGCAAAAAAATTCTAATGTTGAAATTGCATTTGTTATGATGTGTTTTTTTGTTCAAATTAATATGATCACAGTTCATACTCAAAATGTGATCAGTTGATTATCCTGGACTCAAATTAATTTGAGTATCCTAGACATATGCAAATTAATATGTCAAGTTGAGTATCCTGGACTCAAAATGTGATCAGTTGAGTATCCTGTCAAATTAATATTCTCACAGTTCATGTCAACTTTATAAAGTATGTTCCTGGACATTTGAGTATGAACATCATTTTGAATCATATAAACATGAACATTTGAGTATCCAGGACTTACTTTTCTTGCAAAAAAATTCATACTCAAATGTTCATGTAATTTTCAACATGATAATTACATTAGAATTTGAGTATGAATTTTTTTGCTTGAGTATTGATACGTCTATTTTACGAAGGCCCAACAACATAGGCCCAAAAGCACAGCCCACTGAACGAAGCCCGAAAGATACGAGCCTGGGTGCCCGACCGCCGATCGGAAGCCCATCTGCACGATCAGGCCCGCCCGGAAAAGCCCCATAGAGAGCCCCCAAATGTCGATCCGACCCGGCCCCGATGAGGCACGAGTCACTCACCCGCTCCAGCGATAACCGTTCCCCTGATCACGTGGCCACTTAATGGCTATGATGGGGAGGTGCTGGCATGGCGCAGGGAGCGGCGACGGGGGGGGCGGATTGAGGGGGCATGATCGAGGGCAGACGAGCGACGTGGGTTGGGGGCAATCACGGCGGGAGGTCTATAAGAGGGCTAGGAGGATGACAGAACAAAGGACCGCATCTCAGGTATTCAAAACCTAAGGTACTCCATCAACGACCTTGTTCCCCCATTTCATCTCCTTCCTCCCCCGCTCGCGCCGTGAGACGCCGTTCCGATCTCCTCTCGAGTCGAACCGTCTCCGCCGGGCCTCCTCTTTCAGATCACTGTCTGACTTAGGCATCAGAGGGGATTGGGCCGGAACCAAGGTCCGGCCCCCTGACGAGCGTTCTCGTCTACGCAGGAGGACATCAGACTCTCGGGCCGAGGCTTCCCCTCCGCCCCTCGCCGACCGTGAAACCAGCTGGACGATCGAGGCTACCCCTCATCGTCCGACCGCCGTGGCCGAGCACATCCGACCGAGGCCGAGCGTCTCAACCCGGGCCGAGGCTTCCCCTCGCCCTAGAAACGACCGAGGACCCCGATTCGGCCCAGCCGACGCGCTCCACGTCATCTGCAGTTCCGACTCGCGCCTCGTCAGCACCAACTCAACACGCCCGAGGGACCCAAGCGGGCCCCTTGACCACATTGACCGGGTTGTCCACGGTCAACGCTTTGTAGTGAGAAAACACTCTGAAACATCTGGCGCCGTCTGTGGGAAGCGAAAACTGTCCCACGAAGAAGCAAACCACACCTGCAATGGCACGAGCCAGCAACGGAAGGAAACGCATGCCCCCCATCCCGGAGGAGGGGAATGGCGCATCCAACGGCAACCTCGAAGACACGCCCGTTAACAATCACCCCACCCCCACAACTGAAGAGATTGGCGGGACGGAACTGGCCACACAGGGACAACTCTGTGCCCTGGCTTAGGAGACCAACGCGAACATCCAGACGTTGGTCGCGGCAGTACAGCACCTCGTCAGCACTGCGCCGACTAACGGAGGCGCGTTGGGCGACGACCATCATTGGACGGGGGATCCCCCGCTCTTACGATCCGCTGTGGTCGATGACCGCGGGAACCAAAGACCGAACACAGAGCGTCGGTTCACGTTGTCCGGTCCCCGTCAGGCGAGATCGCGTGCCTCCTCCCCTCATCGTGAAAGGTGCCGAAGAGAAACCGAAGGCACGGGGGACGAATCGGTGACTGCGTCGTCTCGTCGACCACGATCACCCCACCGCAGGAGAAGCAATCGACACCACTCGAGAGACCGATCGCGGCGGAGCGGGAGCTCCCGCCGGAGGAGCCGTGAACGCCGGGTCAGCCCGACTCCCAGCGTGGCGAGGGCCGTGGAGCCGGCCCCGTCGGCGCCTGTGCTCCCTCCACCGCCGAACGAACCAGAGGCGGGCGGGTGTCGAACCCCCGGGGGGATCCACGGAGATCGGAGTCCCCTATCGCGGAGAATAACCGACGCGCGGGTCCCCTCTCGATTCAAGATTCCGACGCTGGGGAAGTATGACGGGATAGGGGACCCGGGAAACCACGTGATGGACTACGAGGGGGACATGTCCTTCCAAGGAGCCGACGATGACCTGCTCTGCCGGGGCTTCTATTCGACTCTCAGGGGAGCGGTGAGGACCTGGTACCGCAGCCTACCCAGCCGCTCCATCGACAGCTTCGAGGAGCTCACCCAGCTGTTCTGCAAACAGTTCATGGCGGGGAGACAGGTAAAGCCTGATGCTGAACATCTGTTTAACATAGTGCAGGGCCCAGCCGAGCCGCTCCGATAGTTCATGCGCCGCTTCAACGCAGAAAGGCTGAACGTGAACAGCCCCCCCCGACCTTGTTGTCCAGACGGCCCTTAAGAAAGGGCTGCGTCATAGAGGTCTTAAGAAATCTCTGCACAACGATCTCCCGAAGGACCTCCCAGGGATCATGGCCAGGGCCGAGCGCTTCATGTTGACCGAGGAGACTTTGGCCATTGAGGCAGGAAAGGCCACTCGAGGGACCAAGCGCGGCGACAGCGGACGAGGAAGCCCCGAAGGGTACCGGACCGAGAAGAGGCCAAGAAACAGGCAGCGGGGAGAGGGTACGAGGGACACCACCCCAGACGCCGTCCTCGCTCAAGTACAGAAGGAAGAGCGGGCCGATCGCCCCCCACCGAAGGCAAAACGAGGTGGGAAGAACGGGGAGAAGTACTGCAAGTACCACAAGGACAATGGCCACGACACTGAAGACTGCTGGCACTTGAAGAAGGACATAGAGAAGCTGATGAGTCGGGGGCACGCCAGGAGCTTAGCCAACGAGCCGGCCCATGGGGAAGGGACCTCCATGCAGCCGGACAAGGGGAAGAAGGTCAACACCGTCCAAGGACCCCTCCGCATCATAGAGTGAGCGGACGAGCTCTCCCCCCCAGTCGTAGCCTAGTTCGAGGGGATTATCTAGGTTTACATCCATCTGTCTAGCTTTATTCCCTATTTCCTTACCTCCAAATGTACTAGTCCGACAGGACTCTTAAGAGTACAAATTGCACTCCCTTTTGTCTTTTCTTAATCTTCGACGGAATCGACGTTTCACTAAGGGTGCAAAAGAATGAAGACCGCCGCCTCACTGGAGGGGGAGGGGGAGCTTTGCCCTCGCCGATCGACTCCTGCGCTCATAAGTCTGGGGGCAACTCCCCCAGCCAGCGCGGACGCCGACCGGTCCTAAGCCGGGGAGCTTTGCCCTCGCTGACCGACTCCTGCATTCATAAGTCTGGGGGCAATTCCCCCAGCCAGCGCGGACACCGACCGGTCCTAAGCCGAGGAGCTTTGCCCTCGCCGACCGACTCCTGTGCTCATAAGTCTGGGGGCAACTCCCCCAGCCAGCGCGGACGTCGACCGGTCCTAAGCCGAGGAGCTTTGCCCTCGCCGACTGACTCCTGCGCTCATAAGTCTGGGGGCAATCCCCCCAGCAGGCACGGACGCCGACCGGTCCTAAGCCGAGGAGCTTTGCCCTCGCTGACCAACTCCTGCGCTCATAAGTCTGGGGGCAATTCCCCCAGCCAGCACGGACGTCATCCAGTCCTAGACCAAGAACAAGGCAACAACGCAAAATACGCGAGAAGTCCGAGTAAGTCAATTTCGTTTATAACAGTTAACCAAGGTACAAAAATGTGTCTTATTTACAGGGAATCGAAGCGAAGAAACCTCTCTACAAATAATCCACTCTCGACGAATGACAAAGTTCGTCACCTACAGAAACTAGGTCGACACCGACAGAGCAAAATTTGTTGACAAAAGACCCAAAGTAGTCGGCCCAAGCGAACAGCCATGCAACCAGCAATTATTGGCTCTGGAGCCGGTAGCGAAGCCGAAGGATATAGCAGGGGCAGGGATCCATTTCAAGTAGACTGGCCCAAAGCGAAGCAGATGCTAAAAAATTTGAGGATAAGGCCAGGAGGGATGGCTTAGGGGGCCCGGGCTTGAGAGGACACATCCTCGGGCGCTTCGCCCTGCTCGGAGCGAGGGGGATCGACAGGCGGGGGAGCCTGCCGAACACGCTCCGCACAATCCCGGAAGGAAGACTGGACGACTTCGACAATCCGAGGGGCGATGAGGTCTTCATACGTACCGAAGGCCTCCCTGAGAACTTCGAAGATCTTCTTCCCCAGGGTCCCGACGACACCCCTCTGCACCTCCTCTGCAAACTGTGTCACCTGACGCTGATCCGATAGTTCCCTCTGAAGTTCCTCCCTCTCCAGGCGGAACGACTCCGCCGCTTCCTCAGCCGACTGTCGAGTGTCCTCCAACTTTCCCTGGAGGTCACCCACTCGTCCCTCCAACTCGGCTACACGGAGCTTGAGATGCTGAGACTCCGTCTGGGCCTCCGTCATAGCCACCTCCGCCGCCCCGGCCCGCTCGTTGGCCCTCATGGAGGACTCCTCCAGCTCTTTCAAGCGAACGGCTCGGCACTGCAACTCCACGGCGAGCGCTGAACCCTGGAAGACGAGACATGGGCTAAGAAGAGAATAAAGGGAAGGAAAGGACAGCAAGATGGCCGAACCTGTTGAAGGATCCAGATCAAGGAATCCGACATCTTGTCAGCAGGGATCTTCTCAAGGAGACTGCGGTCCCGGGGAAGGACGGAGACCTCAGCAACCTGCTGGGCCAAGGCTCAGTCGACAAACACCGAACTCCCAGGGACGACATCGAGGGAAGCCAAATTGCTCGCCAACAGGGCCCCGATCCCCGGTGATATGGGCGAGGACGCTGCGAGGGGGTGGCTGTCAAGGCTACCGGGAGATCCCCGGTGGTCGCCGCAGGGAGCATGGGACCCGCCGGACTGGAGGGATCCGCATCGTCCTTCCTCTTCTTTCCTCCGTGAGGCTCCGAGGGCGCCGGAGGGGAGCGCTTCCGCCTCGCATCATCCCCACCCTCGGGAACCAGAGGGGGCGCGCCAAGGGCAGGAGGGACTGCACCGGACCCGTCGTTACCCCCCGCCTCTAGGGCTGGCGGGGCGGGTCCGGCCCTTGCGACCCCCCTGGAAAGAAGATCGCCAGAAGAAGAGGTGAGAGGCGCGGCCGCCACCTTACCCACAGAAGGCTCGGCTCGGCGCACCTCCTCCTCAACGGTCCGCCGAGGCGCCCTTCCAGAGGTACTACCCCGGCTCCGAGCGGCCCCACGACGGATCAGCTCATCAACATCACGGGTGAACTCGTGACCAGCCATTCCTGCAAGGGAAACCGAAATCAGGGTAAGCTACGGGGCAACCCAGGACCAAAAAAGCGACCTACCCGGAGACCACAAGACGGCATTCAAAAGTAGGTCGTCCAACAAGGACCATATGGATTTCGCCTCCAAGGGGAGGGTTGACAGCAGCGCGGCGGCCGCCAGCTCCGCCTCGGAGAGGGCTAGCGATGAGTCGGGCCGGACCGACCCACCCCAGCCTGTCAGAATTCGGGCATCCTCCCGGAAGACCACGAAGACATAATCCGAACTCCAATCCCCCGACCAGCGGGGTAGCCCAATCAGGCATTCCCTCCTCGAGCGGGCTCGGAGTTGCAACCATGACCCGGGGCCGACTGCCTGGATCCGATAAAAGTAAAAGAGAAGGGGGAGAGACGGCTCCAAACCGCGGGTACAGCAGAGCATCACGAAGCCCGTCAGTACCGCGATCGAACAGGGGGTGAACTGGCAAAGGGGCACCATGAGATACTCCATGACCTGGATAAGGAAGGGATTGAGCGGGAAACGAAGGCCCTGGTGGAACATCTCGACGTAAACGCCGACCTCATTGCTCCTCGGGAGGCAGATCCGCTCGTCGATGAACGGAACTCGAACATCGTACGGGTAGCAAAGATACCTCTCCCGGATCTCCGTGGCCACTGAAGGAGGAGTCCCTGATTGTGTACGAAGGATAACCGGGGGTACATTAAGCCGCACGGCCGCCGACGCCACGTCATCACCGACGTATTCCGGGAAGAGCTTCTCCTTCCCCTTATCTCGAAAGGAACGACTCCCAGAGGAAGGACCTGGTCCCACAAGCCGGGGCCCGCCCCGCCTCGGCCCAGGAGGATCCCTCACCCCTTGGCCGGAACCGCCTATCCTAAGAGCAGCCATAATATGAAAGTAAGAAAGGAGTTACCTTTTTGTTGATTTGGAGAAGACAAGGAAACAATGACGATGGGAGACTCCAAGCTGCGGGGCACAAAAACAGAGGGAAGAGCAAAGAAGAAGTGGGGATCCACACAGCCGAGGATCTTATATACCAGACTCAGGGGCGAATTCGAATCGCCTGACAGAAACGCGTGGCAGGTCACGGAGAACCGGCGGAGTTTCGAAATCGGCGCCAAAGGGAGTCCAATCGATCCGCCTCATCATTACCTTCATTTATAACCACGCCTCGACTGACGCGCCACTCGGAACCCCAGGAGTCACATCGGTCGAACCGAACCGGCCAAGGCCGATCGGCTCCACCGATGGGGGCAATTGATACGTCTATTTTACGAAGGCCCAACAACATAGGCCCAAAAGCACAGCCCACCGAACGAAGCCCGAAAGATACGAGCCTGGGTGCCCGACCGCTGATCGGAAGCCCATCTGCGCGATCTGGCCCGCCCGAAAAAGCCCCATAGAGAGCCCCCAAATGTCGATCCGACCGGGCCCCGATGAGGCACGATTCACTCACCCGCTCCAGCGATAACCGTTCCCCCGATCCCGTGGCCACTTAATGGCTATGATGGGGAGGTGCTGGCATGGCGCAAGGAGCGGCGACGGGGGGCGGATTGAGGGGGCATGATCGAGGGCAGACGAGCGACGTGGGTTGGGGGCAATCACGGCGAGAGGTCTATAAGAGGTCTAGGAGGACGACAGAACAAAGGACCGCATCTCAGGTATTCAAAACCTAAGGTACTCCATCAACGACCTTGTTCCCCCATTTCATCTCCTTCCTCCCCCGCTCGCGCCGTGAGACGCCGTTCCGATCTCCTCTCGAGTCGAACCGTCTCCGCCGGGCCTCCTCTTTCAGATCACTGTCTGACTTAGGCATCGGAGGGGATTGGGCTGGAACCAAGGTTCGGCCCCCTGACGAGCGTTCTCGTCTACGCAGGAGGACATCAGACTCTCGGGCCAAGGCTTCCCCTCCGCCCCTCGCTGACCGTGAAACCAGATGGACGATCGAGGCTACCCCTCATCGTCCGACTGTCATGGCCGAGCACATCCGACCGAGGCCGAGCGTCTCAACCCGGGCCGAGGCTTCCCCTCGCCCTAGCGTCTCAAACCAGATGTGACGGCCTGTTTTCGTTACTACCAATATTTTAGCATATACTTTCGAAAAACAGTTTAAAATAATAAGATTCTTCAAATACTCAAGTTTTTAGATACCATTAGTAAGTAGCTTTTTAGATTCACTAATTACTTTTACTAACTACTGTTACTAATCACTTTTGTTAATTACTAGTTAGCTTTAGTAATTATATTTTTATCATTTACTAATTACCTTCATCCATTACAAATGATTTTTACAAATGACCTTTACTAATTAACATTTACTAATTGCTTCTAATTAATTACCCTAATTAAATTGTCCCAAATCAAACCTTGATTTAACTTAACCCCAATTAAGTTGCTAATTAATTAACCTAACCTGACCTACCCAATTGATTCCACCGTATGGGCAGTTGGGAAACCAACAGCAAATTCAATTTTTCTCCACATCCAGCTTTCCCCTCTTCAATTGGCCTCCTCCATGTTTCTATAACAGCTACTGCAACAACATGGCAACATCCCCATCGTCTTCCCCGTCAATCTCCTGCAAACTTCACAGACAAAACAGCCCCAAAACCAATCTGCAAACCAATTTCACCAAAACAACCAGAAATCACATCAAACCAAATCAGCCCCAAACCAAGAATTGATCACTTGAATCAAATCAACCCAATTTTTCCATCAACACAAAATTATACCCAAAACAGATTCTTGAAATCAGAAATCAAGAAACATACAATGATCAAAGAAACCAATTTGATATCCAAAACCCAACTCAGATCCAAACCTCTCCTTCTCCTTCCTCCTCCCCTCCCCATGGCCGCATCTTCCACCCTCCCCCTTGCTGCGCGCACCCTAGCTCCGATCGCCGCAGCCCTGCGCCGGCCGCCGTCCGGACCGCCGTCGCCTGGCCGGAGGACCCCTGCCCGAGCCGCCGGAAACCGCCCAGCTGCGCGCTACACCGCCCATGACCGTCGAGCACCGCCTTGCACGCGCAAGAACGACGGAAAGCGTGCAGCGCCGGAGAACCGCCAGCCGCCGGCCTTCCTCCCCGTGTGCGAGCTACTTGCATTAGTGCCTCTTCTTTTGCTTTCGTCCCTGGGTTGCTACAAACAACAAAATGAAAAGGAAACAAAATGACAGAATAAAAAAAAGAGACAGGGCTTGAGAGATATTAAAGAAGGGGTTTTAAAAATATATAAAGAAAAAGAGAAAGTGATAGTGGGAGACAGGTTGTAAGTGGGAATTAAAGAGAAAGAGAGTTAGATGATAGGAAATTGTATTAAAATTGTGTAGGCATGTAGTACCACTAAATAAAATTTGAACCATGTCATTATCTAATGTTAACCCTGTCATTATCTTATGTTGAAGTCGGAATTAGTAGGGTGTTAGTATTAATTAGCATATTAACTAGCTAGTTTAATTTTCAGCATGATTAATAACTGTTAACGATGTTAGGATAATGTTATTAGCATAAAATGAGACGTATCATGTTAGCGTAACACAACATAGATGTTACATTAGCCGGAGAACCCGAAAATTAGACAAAACCCACTTTAGGGATTATTTTAATATTGTGTTTATATCACGAAACATCTAATTTGGTGATGTGTTTAACCAAAACAGAGAATCGGACGTACCAACATGTAGTACCCGTCGGGACAAACCCAACGTCACCAAAATCACCGAAAACAGGCAAGTATACGATTTATAATGAATTTACGAATTGGATGTTAAATTAGTCTCTTGTATGTAAATGTTGCTCGTTACTTTCAAACCACGGAAATTGTTGTATAAAGATAACTGGTCTTGTTATTTAATTGATGCATGCCTTGAAATAATTAACTTGAGACATCGTGAAATCGTGCGCCTCGAAGGCGAAATCGTGATCTTCGTGATGTCATGTGAGTTGACAAATTCGTGCTTGTAAATCGTGAATTAGGCTGGCTCGTGTTCCGGCACAAATCTTGGGTGGGGTAAGGGTTGAGCGGCTGCTAGGCGTATGAACGGGTACTCTCTTCAAGGGCACCACCCGTATGCGGTGGGTTAGCGCCAATCACGGTAAGCCCCCGTGAGAAGAACGACTCACTCATCACGTCCTAAAGGCGAGAACCCTATTATAGACATGACATGCTAACAATCGTGAAATGCTAACTTGAAACTTGCAAAGTGAAATTGTTATCTCGGTAAAATTGACATGCTTTACTTTACTTGTCAGATTGTTTAGAACTGCATGATAGGATGTCTTTTATTCTATTTCAGCATGTTTAATCTTGTCGTCGCTATTTCATTTAAACTATCAACGCCTCTTAAATTCATTATAAATTTGTATATTTCTTGCCTTGGGTTCTAATCTCTACTTGCAGACCCTTGCTGACATACATTCATGTTTTTGGATGTATGTCAGATCTCGAGCTTTATAACCAGGAGGACTAGTTGAGATAGCTGAACCTGTGGACCAGGGATTGTTAAACTATAGAACCTTCATTGTAATTCACTCATTTGTTGTACGGGTCATAAGACCCTCTCTTTTCTATTCCTGCATCGTTGTAATTCCGTTGAGACGTTTGAGATTGTAATAATGGTTTACTTATCAGCGATTGTTTTGAGTAATGCAAAGCAAGAACCTGCAGTTTTCACACAGACGCTTATTGTTTTAAGTCAAGGGGGAAAGAAAAGCAAAAGTACCTCCTTCCGACTTGCACAAGCGGGCCCGTTCGTGTCCTCGCTCCCAAGCCTAATGGGAAGCGGGGCGTGACAGGTTTTAGTGGTGGCCCATGCAGGTCTATGCTCATGTAAAATACTCTAAAACAGCATGGATAATATTACAATCCTAACTCTCAAACAACAACTTCCTTAGAATTTTCTACCCCGATCAAATTCATTAGAACATCCGAGACATAAGATTTCTGATCCTTAGTCAACCAAATCAATATATCCTTGATTTTAATCTCCCTTCCTTTTTCATTCCACTTTATGACCTTACGAATCTATCGTAGTCCTTTCACAAATCATCTCCTACCCATACTCACATTTGACCAACCTATTCTAATCCTTGCTCTCGACCCACGCGATCTTCCTGACGGCCATCATTATCATTTTTAAGCATCCACATTGCTATACCGATTCTACTTTCGATATCCCTCCCATGGAATTCCTCCCCTAGTTTTATTCCGTTAAAAAAAACTCTTTGGTATATACTTAGAATCCATACTCTCCAGCTAATTTGAATTCATTCTTTGCTTTTGGAACTTTCTTCGCCGTAACCTTTAGTTACTATCTCACCACGATTTTCTGACCTATAACATCCATACTCGTATATTTACCATACTTTCTTCATATAATAAACTTCATTTTAAAAAGAAAAAAAAACATTACTGCTTTTTCACGAATTCAAATATAGAAATTTCTTTTCTTACGATGCTACTAACAAATTTCAAAACAACCTATCATATATGTTTTTCAAAATATTTTCTTTACTAAATCTGCCTCCATTTGCATTCACAAAACAATCGCTGCTAAACCATACTCCTTTGTATGTTACTCTTTTCATTCATTATTTAACTAAATCACATTTCATGTTTTAACTTATACCATTTTACGCATTTCGTTATTCTTCACATATCCGTCATTCTCCTTAATTACTTAATTATTCATGACTATTTTATGCTACCTAACCAACCTGACTCCCTATCCATGCCTCACCGGAAACCGTTCACCACAATCTTGACCCGTTACGTCTTTCAATTCTAAATCCTACACTATGTTTAGTTATCATTAGTGCTCGTCATTACTTATTACAACCTTAACAAGATTCGTTTTAAAATTACGTTATAGCCCTTAAAATTTTCCCTTCTATTCCATTCCATCATCATCAGTTTTAATTTATGTTAAACATCATATTGTTAAAGAATTAGATATGATCATTATTGTTATAAGATTAGATTTCAGCTAGACATATTGAGAGGTGATGTAAGGGTAATTGTGATTAGTCGATTATGAACACAACGAATTTAGATTATTCCATTTTATGTGGCGAATATAGAATGAGGTGTTCAAGAATTACATTTGGATAATACACATGTCTAACGGATTCAATTGAATTCCTTTTATGAGTAATACACAAGAGGACGAGTACATTACAGGTTTGAAGTTCAGACTAGTAACAGCTAAGAGTACCTATGAAAGTACACCATGATTCATAGAGACAAAAAAAATATTTTGAAAATGAATAGAGTATTTGAAGTAACAAGACTTAATTATACGGGTATGGTGATAAAGATATTAGAAATGCTACGTTATGTTGATGAGAATGGATAGTTATGTGGATTGATTGACATTGTTTAGAACAAGACACAGTGAAAAATGGCAAGATGTGATTCGGTAGTTTGTCAAGTATGGTGAATAAATTTATGAGTTGTCCCAAAGAAGGATGTGTTAGGAACATGACAAATATTGATTGTAAATAGTGATGTATACAAGGCGTAATTGTAATGGTCGGCATACATTAGTAACTGGTGTATCACCATTATATTGATTGCTTGATAAAGATAAGATTGGGTTGGGAGATGTCACAATTGTAGTCAGGTCATGCATTGGACGATGTGATGATATATAATAGAGGAGACAACCTAGGAGAGTAAATAATTTTGGAGAATTTGACTATAGGTGAACTATACATTAGAGATTTCACAGGAAATGTTACTGCTCTAATATAAATGAAAAGTGAAGAGTGAAGGAATTTGCAATGGTATTGATTTAGGATATTTAGTGTTTTCCTTCAAAGGTTATTTGGTACAAAGTATAGATTATTTTGTAGCGAGAACTTTGAGGTAGAATTCGAACGATAAGGTCAGATCTATAACTAAGTTTTACGATATGATTATAGTCGTAGCATTATTCAGTGGTGAGACGAGAAGTAATGATTTATTTCAGGAACACTTGTTTGAGGTTATGAGTTTAGCAACCTGTGTGTTAGAATATTGGGTGGCTGTTAAGAAGATACGTATATACATTATTGTTTTTCTCATCCTCATCCCTGCACATCTTGGATAGCCATCTCTAGTCTTTTCACTTGCCCACAACAGTTAAGGCCATCGACGGTGCTTAGTCATCCGAACCTCTTTTTGAAACTCAGTCTTAACCACATCACTTGTGTCTTGTCTAACCAATTTCATTCCTTGTCTCGAAGTATTTCAGGTCAAAATTTCCCTCATAGAAATACGAGAGCTTTATCCATTCTCGTATCCCGCTCATTAGTTAATGAGAATTCCGAGGACGGAATTTTTCTTAAGGTGGGTAGGATGTGACGGCCTGTTTTCGTTACTACCAATATTTTAGCATATACTTTCGAAAAACAGTTTAAAATATAAGATTCTTCAAATACTCAAGTTTTTAGATACCATTAGTAAGTAGCTTTTTAGATTCACTAATTACTTTTACTAACTACTGTTACTAATCACTTTTGTTAATTACTAGTTATCTTTAGTAATTATATTTTTATCATTTACTAATTACCTTCATCCATTACAAATGATTTTTACAAATGACCTTTACTAATTAACATTTACTAATTGCTTCTAATTAATTACCCTAATTAAATTGTCCCAAATCAAACCTTGATTTAACTTAACCCCAATTAAGTTACTAATTAATTAACCTAACCTGACCTACCCAATTGATTCCACCGTATGGGCAGTTGGGAAACCAACAGCAAATTCAATTTTTCCCCACATCCAGCTTTCCCCTCTTCAATTGGTCTCCTCCATGTTTCTATAACAGCTACTGCAACAACATGGCAACATCCCCATCGTCTTCCTCGTCAATCTCCTGCAAACTTCACAGACAAAACAGCCCCAAAACCAATCTGCAAACCAATTTCACCAAAACAACCAGAAATCACATCAAACCAAATCGGCCCCAAACCAAGAATTGATCACTTGAATCAAATCAACCCAATTTTTCCATCAACACAAAATTATACCCAAAACAGATTCTTGAAATCAGAAATCAAGAAACATACAATGATCAAAGAAACCAATTTGATATCCAAAACCCAACTCAGATCCAAACCTCTCCTTCTCCTTCCTCCTCCCCTCCCCATGGCCGCATCTTCCACCCTCCCCCTTGCTGCGCGCACCCTAGCTCCGATCGCCGTAGCCCTGCGCCGGCTGCCGTCCGGACCGCCGTCGCCTGGCCGGAGGACCCCTGCCCGAGCCGCCGGAAACCGCCCAGCTGCGCGCTACGCCGCCCGTGACCGTCGAGCACCGCCTTGCACGCGCAAGAACGACGGAAAGCGCGCAGCGCCGGAGAACCGCCAGCCGCCGGCCTTCCTCCCCGTGTGCGAGCTCCTTGCGTTAGTGCCTCTTCTTTTGCTTTCGTCCCTGGGCTGCTACAAACAACAAAATGAAAAGGAAACAAAATGACAGAATAAAAAAAAGAGACAGGGCCTGAGAGATATTAAAGAAGGGGTTTTAAAAATATATAAAGAAAGAGAGAAAGTGATAGTGGGAGACAGGTTGTAAGTGGGAATTAAAGAGAAAGAGAGTTAGATGATAGGAAATTGTATTAAAATTGTGTAGGCATGTAGTACCACTAAATAAAATTTGAACCATGTCATTATCTAATGTTAACCCTGTCATTATCTTATGTTGAAGTCGGAATTAGTAGGGTGTTAGTATTAATTAGCATATTAACTAGCTAGTTTAATTTTCAGCATGATTAATAACTGTTAACGATGTTAGGATAATGTTATTAGCATAAAATGAGACGTATCATGTTAGCGTAACACAACATAGATGTTACATTAGCCGGAGAACCCGAAAATTAGACAAAACCCACTTTAGGGATTATTTTAATATTGTGTTTATATCACGAAACATCTAATTTGGTGATGTGTTTAACCAAAACAGAGAATCGGACGTACCAACATGTAGTACCCGTCGGGACAAACCCAACGTCACCAAAATCACCGAAAACAGGCAAGTATACGATTTATAATGAATTTACGAATTGGATGTTAAATTAGTCTCTTGTATGTAAATGTTGCTCGTTACTTTCGTAACCACGGAAATTGTTGTATAAAGATAACTGGTCTTGTTATTTAATTGATGCATGCCTTGAAATAATTAACTTGAGACATCGTGAAATCGTGCGCCTCGAAGGCGAAATCGTGATCTTCGTGATGTCATGTGAGTTGACAAATTCGTGCTTGTAAATCGTGAATTAGGCTGGCTCGTGTTCCGGCACAAATCTTAGGTGGGGTAAGGGTTGAGCGGCTGCTAGGCGTATGAACGGGTACTCTCTTCAAGGGCACCACCCGTATGCGGTGGGTTAGCGCCAATCACGGTAAGCCCCCGTGAGAAGAACGACTCACTCATCACGTCCTAAAGGCGAGAACCCTATTATAGACATGACATGCTAACAATCGTGAAATGCTAACTTGAAACTTGCAAAGTGAAATTGTTATCTCGGTAAAATTGACATGCTTTACTTTACTTGTCAGATTGTTTAGAACTGCATGATAGGATGTCTTTTATTCTATTTCAGCATGTTTAATCTTGTCGTCGCTATTTCATTTAAACTATCAACGCCTCTTAAATTCATTATAAATTTGTATATTTCTTGCCTTGGGTTCTAATCTCTACTTGCAGACCCTTGCTGACATACATTCATGTTTTTGGATGTATGTCAGATCCCGAGCTTTATAACCAGGAGGACTAGTTGAGATAGCTGAACCTGTGGACCAGGGATTGTTAAACTATAGAACCTTCATTGTAATTCACTCATTTGTTGTACGGGTCATAAGACCCTCTCTTTTCTATTCCTGCATCGTTGTAATTCCGTTGAGACGTTTGAGATTGTAATAATGGTTTACTTATCAGCGATTGTTTTGAGTAATGCAAAGCAAGAACCTGCAGTTTTCACACAGACGCTTATTGTGTTAAGTCAAGGGGGAAAGAAAAGCAAAAGTACCTCCTTCCGACTTGCACAAGCGGGCCCGTTCGCGTCCTCGCTCCCAAGCCTAATGGGAAGCGGGGCGTGACAGTGGGTATGGGCTAGGAGAGAGAGAAAACGAGAGAGTCAGATTGTTAAGGTTGTTTTAAAAAGATTTGTTTAAAATCCAAAAGGTTTCGTTTTAAAATAAACATTCAGATTTGAATTTAGTTAACTTAGAATTTAAAAGATTTATAATAGTAGTAGTAGTAGTAGTAATAATAATAATCATATATACAACTACGCCTCCGGACATCCAAAAATCACAAAGAAAATACCAGGGCGATCGTGCCTCCGAGGGGGTCGCAAATACAGGATCCGATCACGCGTCTGAGTTAGGAAAACTACAATAAAAATCAACGTGCAAAATACAGACAATACGTACGGAATACGTACATCAGAAAAGTGGCCGTTACAACAATAGTACTAGGGCAAATGTTAGAATTGAGATAAGGAGCCAAGTTACACAGAAGTGGAGTTAATCCTTGCTCGTAAATCACCCAACGCAGCGCACTTGGGAGATGTGTGAAGCCGCAGCACGCCTTTTCAACAAATTTTCGAAATGGGGGAGAAGGAGCTAGGGTTAGGGCAAAGATTATGGTTGAATGAAAGCGGGAGAGAGAGAAATTGATGGAGAGAGAGAGAGAGAAGGAGGAGTTGATGAGGTCGGTTGAGAGGGAGTGGAGATCGGTTTGGGGGAGGAGGATGGCCGGTTGAGGGTTGGAGAAATCGAAACGACGGAGGAATTTCGAAATCGGGTAAGAGAAGTGAATCGGGTGAAGGCAGGCGTATTTATAGGGTTTTAGGCGAACCGATCGGGTGAGATCTCACCCGATCAGTTGGGTAAATTTTCAAAAACTATGTTGAAAAGTAGCTACAGGCGAACCGATCGGTTGAGATTTCAACCGATCGGTTGGCCGATTCACAATTTTCCCGAGCGCGTCCCCGAGTTCACCCGGACAGCCACCCGGTCAGAGCTCCAGATCAACCGATCGGTTGAATTAATCCCCAAATTTCCCAAGAGCTTTGCTCTTCTCACACGATCTGCCACCCAGTCTCAGTTTGCTCCACCCGAGCGGTTCGCTGAAGAACAGATATAGGCCATCTTCGGATACGTCCCACCCGATCGGTTGGGGGCTTGTTTCCTGCACAATTTCAAAAATCGCCTAAGTCTTTTGACGAAAGCTCCCGTCGCTGAATTTATTCACCAAAATAAGAAAAATAAACCTAAAAATAATCGGGGGGTTCCTTGAGAGAATTTTCCAGGCCCCAGCTTCTACGGCTCTTTCCTCCTCAACGTCCAGCATATTACAACCAGGTTCATCTGGGGGTGCTTCATAGATAACCCCGAGTCAAATACGACCTTCTGGTCACCAACATTAAGGGATAGCTTCCCTTTTTCACATCTATCAGCACGCCAGCGGTGGCCATGAAGGGCCTCCCAAGGATGATGGGTGTATGATTGTCTTCGGGCATGTCCATCACCACGAAGTCTACCGGTACATACACTCCGCTGACATTAACTGGCAGGTCGTCTACAATTCCCACCGGATATTTGACCGATCTATCAGCTAGTTGAAGGGTCATACCTGTGGGCTCTAGGTCTCCCATCCCTATCCTCCTGTATAGTGACAGGGGCATCAGACTGACGCTCGCTCCCAAATCCACGAGCGCCCGATGGATCTTCACTTTCCCAATCGAACAAGGAATAGAGAAGCTTCCCGGGTCCTTAAGTTTGGGCGGATTCACTCGCTAAATGAGAGTGCTACATTCTGCCGTAAGAACGACCTTTTCCTTTCTGGAACCCCTCGCACCAAATCCTTTAAGAATTTTGCATAGGAGGGAATTGTCTCTATGGCTTCGAGGAAAGGGATCTGCAAGCTCAAATCCTTGACCATATCAAAGAACTTATCGTATTTTTCATCAATCTTAGCCTTGGCAAGTCGTTGTGGAAAAGGCACAACGGGCTTAAATACTCTCAGTTTCCCCTCCTCGTCCTTCTTCTTCTCTTCTTCAGAGACTCCCGCCGGAGTCGTAGTCTTTGGTGACGAAGCTCCGTCGTCATTAACTTTTTCAATTGGTCGCTCACTGACCAACAGAGCTTCATGTTCCTTAGCGGGTACTCTTGTAGAAATTTGTGTCCCGCTTCTCAAGACGATAGCGAACACATTTTCATGATCGCGCATTAGTGCCAATGTTTGATTTGCCCCCCTCGGATTTACTTCTAGTTGACCCAGCAATTGGTTTTACGCCCTCTGGAGGTTCGTCACCTGCAACCCCAGCTGGGTTACTTAGTCGGTGAGGGCCCTCTGTCCCATCCCTAGCTGGGTTACTTGATCTTCTCCTGGTTCGTAATATACTGGGTCAAGAGGGTCTCGACCGGGGAGATAACTCGCTGCTGGCCATATGGCTGCTGCTGCTGCATGGGCTGCTGGTTCCTGGGGGATACTGCTGGTACATTTGTTGTGGCTGCTGCTCGTGCTGATACTGCTACTGCTGTTGCCGAGGTGGCTGATATACTTGATGCTGCTGCTGCTGGAGCTGCTGATATACTTGTTGCTACGGCTGCTGGGGCTGCTGATACGGTGCCCTGTAGCTCAGATTGGGGTGGTTCCGGTTATTTGGAGAATAAGCCGGATTCGAGCTAGTCCTTGGTGGATACGGCGCATTACCCATCGAGTTGAAGAAAAGTGCGCTAGCATGATCCACCGATGGTGAAATATCACCACCCTTGAAGTCTCCCAGGACTTCTGATTCCACCACTGCTACTTGTTGGGTGTTGGCACCACTAGCTCCTACTATAAGCGCTAAGATCTGGGTCGATAGCAAATCGAATTTGCTAGATAACTTGTCGACGTCCTCGACTCTATGAATGCCTCCATATCTGGGCGTGGCACGCTCATCGCACCACCGCTCATTGTTTGATGCCATGTTTTCTAAAATATTGCCGGCATCTTCTTCACTTCTTGACATAAAGGACCCCCCAGCCGCGACATCCATCGAAGACTTCAGGTCATCCATTAACCCGTTATAGAATAGATTTATAATCTGCTACTTTGGAAGCTCATGATGAGGGCATCTCCGCTGCATCTCTTTGTATCTCGTCCAAGATTCGTGCAGGGACTCGTGGCTGGCTTGGGAGAAGGAGGAGATCTCACTCCTCAGCTTCATCGTCTTCCCCGGGGGAAAGAACTTAGTCAAGAAAGCGTTCGAGAGCTTCTCCCAAGTATTAAATATGTTCGGGTCCTTTCCCCTAAGCCATTGCTTGGCTTTATCCCACAGAGAGAAAGGGAATAGCTTCAGTCAGATAGCTTCAGTTGTGACACCATTAATCCTGAATGTGTCACACTTCTCAAGGAAGGAGTCCAGATGTTCAATAGGGTTCTCTATGGGTGCCCCAGAAAATTGATCCTGCTGGATCCACATCACTAACGACGGCTTAAGCTTGAAACTCTGTGCTGCAATAACTGGAGGTTGGATGGAGGTGGTGGACCCGATGGAGTACATCGAGTACTCCAGCAGGGACTTCTGTGGTGGGGTATTCTCCCCCATGGCTGCAGACTCTTCCCTTCTTCTGTTCTCTGCGTTCAAACGCCTCAGGGTGGCGTTGATCTCCGGATCTAAAGGAATCAAGTCGTCGAGACTCCTTGTATTCATGCGCATGAAAAATCACAAACACCCCGTGAAGCAAGTATGGTATGGAAACAGATAAAAACAGAAAATAAAAATAGAAAAAATAAAAATGAAGAATGTGAAAATTATCGCGAGGTAAAGATGTGAGCTAGACTCAAGGGTTCAATGGTTCCCAAAATTAACAAGCATGTTGCCTCTCCAGCAACGGCGCCATAAAGCTTGACGTCCCCTAGCTTTTGATGCATAAAAGTGCAATTGGATTGGGGATACCAAATTTAAATATTCATACCGCAAGCGCACAGTGTTGTAGTGTGGCTTGGGGGTCGAACACAGGGAGGCGTGGTTGTGCTTGTGTCAAAGAGAAACTGGTTTACCCTATGGGTGAGCCAGCCCGAACGATCGATGGTTGTCACGGAAAATAGATACGAGGGATAAACAATATAAAAGGAAACCTAGGACTTCGGTTTCCACCATATCATGTGTTCTCGCTATCACGGCCTACGGATAAGAATACGATTGGATTTCGGGATTAGTGGTGAGACATTGCATCTAAGAGTGATACCAGTGTCCCATGGGCCCGATATTCCGGTCGATGCCCAGGATGAAACGCCGGACTACCCGGGTTCGGTCGGTGGGCATTACTTTGTCCATTAACACCGACCGACTCCAGGAGTACTAAGCTCGCAACGATAACTCCCAACATCTCATCCTGCCGTTCCCACGTGCTAGGATTCAATGTCTATGCTAAGGGCGTGAGCTGTGGCTAGGGGTCAACAGCCAAGTTTATTCCCCCTTGGCCCGACGGTCAAAGGCGGTTTTTTTCCCGCCGATGATAATGAAACACACCGCGTAACCATCTAAATTCCTAACCCCCATCGAAATCCTAGTCATATGGATGCATTAGGGAGAACCCACGAAGGGGTTTCCACCAAAATCCCAGATTTGGGAACTACTCACAAATCATGGCTAAAAAGCAATCTAAATGAAAATCAACCATAGAAATCATGATCAAGCGATTGAAATGAAGTAGTAGCAATGCTATAAAGATAGTATTAAAGTTTGAAAGCAATCAGAAGGCTTACAAAAAGCGATAAAATTCCAGCCGTCACCGTACATGAAAAAGACAGAAAAAATAACAACTATCGTTTTCAGAACCATAGGGCAACTATTTATAGAAATTGACGTCACTCAATCGGTTGAAGCATCAACAGATCGGGTGAGCTGCTTGATGCTTCGGCCGTCGGCGTTCAGAACTTCAACTGTGCGCTGAGGAGAGTGGGTGAAGCGAGCGGGTCGTCATTTAAAGAGATGCAACATCAGATCAACCGATCGGTTGAGCATTCAACCGATCGGTTGCAATTGTCCCCAAAAGTGGCCGAGAGTTCTGTCGATTTGGCATGGTCAGCAAACTGTCAGTTGAGCTCTCCGGGTCGTCGTTTGGAAAATTCGCTTCAGATGAACCGATCGGGTGAGATGTCACTCGATCGATTGGAATTCAGCTCCAAATGACCGAGAGCTCTATTGGATCGAACCGATCGACGAACTGGTCGGTTGAGCTGCTCCTCACTCCAGCCTCCGTCCGGGTCGGACACGCATGCACCACCCGATCGATTGGCTGTGTCCAACCAATCGGTTGAGGGCTGAAAATTGGCGATCTTCGTCGTTTGAACTCCTGGATCGTGCGTGACTCCTCCCGTTGCTCTGGGGACTCATGATATCTTTGGTATATGTCCCCTACGCTGGCAATCTCTTGCAAATACTCAAAAACACAAAGAAGTGAAAGAAAACTAAAAATCCCAAGAAAATGGGTACGGGACGCCGGAAAACAACGGAAAAACACAAAGAAGACGTGCATGAATATATAAAATATAAACACACGTCATGCTTAACTCATTTTCAAGGACAAATCCTAGCTGGGCTGCATCCTCTACTAACCCGATCATCTTAATGACATGATAGTGGACGGGGCCTGTCGTCATCTTCGTCTCCCAAAGGTTGCAGGTGGCCTCGAATCTGGCAGCCCTAGAGCGCTTACCATACAATTCTTCTGTATTTAAAAGCATGCTCTGAACATCCATATGTTCATGCTTTCTCTGCAAATCATTGTTCATTGAGACCAGAGTAAGGCACCTGGCCTTCTCTGTATCCCTTTGTCACAGCTTGTACGACTCATTATCTTCATTGGTGGCATCTTCATCGGGCTTCTCCAGAGACAGTTTCCATCAGTACGTAACATATTCCAGCGAACGAGAGAACCAGCTTGATGTTCCTCAACCATTCTTTGTAATTTGTCCCATTCAGCATATTCTTCTCGACAATAAACTTAAGTCCCGACTTCATACTGCATTTTAATAGATGTTGAATTAGCATATGTTCTTTTATAGTTTAAGAGGTTTTTATTAAACTATATTCTCCCACTATTTAATGAATAGTTAAGCCATAATTATAAACAATTTATTATAGTTAAAATTTGTGGGAGAGGGATCCAACCACCTTGAGCTTCACAACCTTGAGGAGACTCAACAAGTTGATCGGCTCTGTAATTGGTAGATGAACTCTTCATCGATCACATCACATGTGACTCCCTATAGGTTTTTGCCCCTAGTCACTTATGATCTTGAGGAGACTCAACAAACTATAATGACTAGTCTAGTCGAACCCTTATTTTCATGTCCAAACATAACTTACACCGACACTCGAGGAGACCCGACGCGGTGGTTTGGGTTAAGACTAAACTACATCATATATATTTTGGAGTTGGTTTCTAAAAGAGACCATGTCATAGCTTGAGGAGACTTAACAACCATGACAGGTGTATTTTAGTCCATTAATCTAAAAATAAGGTGGGCTACGATTAATCTTAAAGAATATTTTTAACGTATTAGACTTGATATAGTTGACGGTGTCACACAATCATGATTCGTATCCTTGCAGTCCAGTGGAACACGGCCAGGGATTTGACTAGGTCAGGATCAATATCCACAGTCAAGCTTAGGGTGATCCACAACACTAGTCAAAAACACTAGACCGGATCATGGTCCATTGAAGAAAATTCACCATTCATATGTGTGCTATTAACTAAAATTGGATTCCTTAAAACTAGTTTATACTATCAACTAGTAGAATCCTAAAATTCGAAATTATTAGGATTGGTTAATAACTTTTATTAGAGTCCTCACCAACTATAAGGTTTTATTGGTTTCAACGTGGTATCCTAATCATGTATTAGGATTTTAATAAAGTCAAATTACAACAATTTACAGTGTAGCCCTTTAACAAAATTATTGTTTGAACATTTAAAATAATAATCGTTGTAAAGGGATACCCTAATAAGGAATTAAGAATTTAATTGTTGTAATAATTTATTAAACATAGCATGTCAATCTAAAATTTATCTTATAAGTTTTAGAGAATTTTAATGTCTATCCTAAGAGGCTTTCTTGAATTATCACATAATATGCAAGAAATAGAATTACCATTAAAACATGTGAATTTTATCTCATAAAATTAGCATGCAGACTAGCAACTTAAAACATCACATAAAATTAAGTTACTATCTTTTTAATAATTATCTCATAATTATTTACATGAACAACTTATTAAAATTTATCACATAAATTCTGGTTTGCATTTGAAAATTTAATCACATATATAATTTAAAGAGCATCTAAAATATTATCATATAAAATAGGTTGTTCCATCTTTAGCAATTATCGCATAATGTTAAATCAAGATTATCACATCATCATGTTCTTAGCATGCATTTATAATCATAGCAATTTTTAGATCAGAAATAGACCTATGCTCTGATACCAATGTTAGGTTTTGAGGGACCCTTAGGGCATAATTCTATGCATGTTCTACGTTGGACGGACGAAAGAAAAATAAACAGCAGAGGAAAATTCGAATTGTTAACCTATTTAATAAAAAGCACTAAGAAAATCAAAGACCCTAGCCTGGATCACTACTATCTTGGGGTGTGTTAGACCAGCCCCAAAATAGATCTAATCTACTGCAATGATATAAATTAAAAGCATTAAAAGAACATAACAGGAACTTTGCTTCCGCAGAAAACAAAGCGTCGTTTTCAGCAACAGACTTTGGCTCCCCGAGGCGAGTTGCTCCACACCTCCGAACTGGTCCACCCGAAGCGAGCCGATACCGCGCCTCCGAGACAATCACCTGCCGAAGAAAGTTTCACTTTGAGAGCGATCCGCGTCTTAGACTTTGGATCGAATCCAATCCTCCTCGTCATCTTGCTAGGATGCAAACGGAGAAACGGAAGAATTGAGGAGGAGAGAATAATTTGTCTTGATTTGTGCATGCTCAAAACTTTTCGGAGCTATACGATTCAGAGACTTGGTGCAATTTTTCCAAGGGGCGTTGACCCCTATTTATATAGAAGGCCGAACCCCTTGCTCGTCTAACAAGCAATGTGGGATTAATTAATTTGGGGAGAAAATTAGAATTTTTTGCCTTATACTAAGGCTCAACTTCAACCAATTTTTTCTTCCTCACTGTTGAGCTTCGGAAGTGATACAACCTATCAATTCGAAGAGCTATGAACGGTAAACGTATAGAAACAAACGGCGACGAATTCCAACTTTATTTGACCCCTCAAACAATTGATCAAAGTTAAGCAAAAATCACAATTTTCACATTTTCGTAGCCGTCACAAGCCCTCTTATGGTTTCTGGACTGTGGGGCAGGCTTGACCCGCCTGCATCAGTGCGCGGGCTTGACCCTCCCACATCAGCAGGCGGGTCAGACCCGCCCACCTGGCGGGTGGGTCCAGCCCGCCTAGCAGGCTGGACCCTCCCTCTTTGCCGGCGGGTTCAGCCCACATAGTGGGCTTGGTCCCGCCTACCTATGCCCAATTGTGGCCTTTTGGGCTGTTTCTTGAGCTCTGTAGCTCCGGTTAAGCCGATTTCAGTTTCGTTAGAAAGCATGGTTCGAATAGGACTATCCCAAGAAGCCATGTATCCATTTTTATGCCTTTTGTTATGTAAAATATTCTTGTAAACATTTTTACAATATATATTTAACCATTTTGCATCATATGCAACAATCCCTTATAGCATTCTACTACTGCTAAAACCGAAAACCTTTTGCGATATTATTAAATCCTATTTATTATAGACTTATTGTCACAAACTCTTTGTGACTACAATTATTCTCGTGCACCCGATTGCACTCCTCATGAGTTCTTCCTATTATTAAGACGCAAATCTCACTCGATGTGAGACTCTACAACCTGACCCTACTACATGTTAGGGCTCGAAACCCCTAGACGACAGTGACCATGAGCAGCAGGTGTCGCCCATGATTCGACATCATAATTACGTTATTGTCCCATTGACAAAAGTGTCGTCAGGATCACTCTGACTGTGTCAGTGATGAATACCGCAGTTTTAGTCCCTTCGTCATAACTATATCACTTCATAGCCTAGGGTATGGTAAAACATCAACCCTACTAGCTAGCACTGGTCAGTATACATCGGTCTTTGGTATGTCCATATTGTACTTCCTACAACATACCCCTGCAAGGTTTAGCACAAAGAACCGTACTGAGCCTGTAACAATAACTTTCCTTAACGGAAGAGACGAATCCTATCTTATTCACTACTTACCTCGTATGCTTCAAGTGTCACCCAACCTAAGACCTTTTAACGAGTGAAGACTCGAGACTAGATCATAGATCTAAGTGACACCGTTCACGCACAAGTTCATATGATGACCTCAAGTCTAAAGGACCAACTAGCCGATCATCACTGGAGAGTTATCAATGACAGTTTAGTTAAAGTTAACCATTTAACAACTCTTTATTGGGTCGTTCAGTGGACTCATTCTCTAATGAACACATCTGTCTCATCTCCGACTTTGCCAGGTCGAATGATTATAAGATCATCATTACCCTTTAGGATAAGACAAAGACACAATAGTCTGTCCTATGTGCAGATATCCTTTTCTCGACACATCTATGACCATGAACATTTTAAGACTCAAGTTCCTATCGATCATTCACTTCCCACAATCGAGATCTACATCTAAATACAAGAATGACCTTACTTTAAGTCTAAGGAAATTATAGAAGTATTAAAAAAACATTTAATCATATTAGGATAATTAGTACCATTTAAATTTGAACAAGATGTTTTCTAGGGTAAATTGCCTCGAGGGCATATTTCTTCCTACAAAAATATTTTCTTACTAAAGAGAATTTTCGGAAAACCATTAACAAGATCATGCTCAGCTAACTTATATAAGTGCTTAAATGAACATGACCAAAACGGCGATGCCATAAAATTTGTTCATTTGTATTAGCAACTAAGCAATATTCTATGGTTTTAGGCAAGCTCAAATAATAAATATTCTTACGGCTAATACCAATAACTAAAACATGCGAATCAATATATACAATTTTACAAATACCCTCTCCAAAGCTAACCTTGTAACTCTTGTCACAAAGTTGACTAATGGAGATAAGGTTATGACATAAACCACTAAATAAATAAACATTGGTAATAAGTGGTTTGGAGGGATTACCAAATTTACCTACTTCAATGATGGTTCCCATTTGATTACCTCCAAAAGTGACCGTTGCACCATCCTTGATGCTAACCACTTCGGAGAGCAATGTGGGATCTCCCGTCATGTGTTTGGAGCATCCGCTATCGAGTATCCATCCTTTCCTTTTAGAGCCATTATGTCTATTATTGCTCTCTTTCTAGTTCTTGGGTACCTACATAGTATACCATAAGCTCATGGTACCCAAGCTTTGTTGGTTCCAAGGGGATTAGCCCTTGGAAGTCAAGTCCCAGTGGACTTTCGCTTCCAAACATAATTACCACTATTTATCACATCGCTAAAATAGGAATTAACATAAGCATTCCTATAATTTATGCTAGTGCTCTTAGGCCCCTAAATTGTGTATGTTTTTGGTGTCCTTTTCTTAGTTGTATGCACATTTGGGTGTGATCTATATAGTGCATGCTTCCTAGGAGTATGAGATCTAGCATATGAAAATAGAGGTGGATAAGCATGAGACATATATGGGTTATATGTAAATTTAGGAGCATGCATATTATATGCAACATATGGAGCATGCTTGTGATGTGGTGGATGTGCATACATGGGAGGATGATGTGCATGAACATATGAATGTGTAGGAGTACGTGCATGAGTATTTCTCATGTGTGGATTTGCACGTGTCCGTGGGTGTGGAGCATAAAATCTGTCATACGTGTCCATATGTGAGTAGGAGATTTCCTACGTGTATTAGTGTTGGTGTACATATATGCATGACCTCTCTTTTGGTTTCCACCCTAAGTGGTTTTCTTGCCAAAAAAAGGAGAATATGAACTGGTGGCCTTCTTGGAAGGTTTGCTACCAATAGTGTTTTTGACACCACTAGTTGATGCACTGGAGGATGACCTCACAAAATCTATAGTTACACCACTATAGGCGGTGCGAGATTTGGATGCATTTGGTTTCACATAACCAAGTATGACACGATGTGTGGCCGGAAATTGATTTGCAAGCAATTCATCCAATTGCCCTTTTCCTTTGTTAAATCTCTTAACATGGGAGGACAGGAGCTCATGGTGCCCCTTAAGAGAAGAAATATTGGAATCCAAGGTGGACACACGTGTTTTGAGCTCGTGCACTTGGGTTTTAAGAGAATCATTCTCAATACCCAATTGTGTGTTTTGTGAAGCTAGATCAATACTATTTTTAGAATAATTTTGATCTAGTTGAGATTTGAGGGAATTCACCTCATTTCTCCATGTCATTTTGAGAAATCAAATTTGCTTTCTCAAGTGTAAGTGTACCAACAATGGTGTCATTGTTGATGATGCATGGCATGGATGATTTGCTAACAATATATTTCTTTAAAGTAGTATATCTAAGCATAAGAGATTGATACTTAGAAAATAATTCTTTGTTAACAATACGAAGTTCATCCATAGTTACCTCGAGTTCATCGTTGTCACTATCACTCTCATCGGAGAATGGATCTTCTCGGGCCATGAAGCACATATGTGCACTCTTACCCTATTCATCCTCGGATTCACTTGAGGAATCTCTACTTGAATCATCAAACGTCCCAACGAATCCTTTCTTCTTATCCTTCTTGTATTTGTCGGACTTGTGGTACTTTGGAGATTTTCACTTTTCTTTGTTTCTAAGCATTAGGCAATCTTTCTTGATGTGCCCCGTCTTGTTACACTTAAAACAAAGAGACGAAGTATTGTTAGTGGAATCAAATTTAGTTTTGGAAGGAAATTTACCTTTGTGAAAGAAGCATTGGAACTTCTTTGCCATTTGTGTCATTTCTTCCAAATCCATTTCGTTCTCAGATTCTTCACTATCGGAGGATGAAAAAGTAGCCTTGAATGCTAACGCTTTATTCTTGGCCTCCGTTGGGTTCATCGTCGCTCTAATCTTCATTCGGTTCTCCCTTCACATGAGAGTACCGATGAGATTCACCACGGTGTAATTCTTCATGTCATTGACCTCCTCAATGGCGATTGCTCTTCTTTTCCATTTTGAGGTCATTCCCATGATTATCTTTCTCACCTTTTCTAGTTGGGTGTAGACTTGACCAACAGCTTCAAGCTCATTGGTGATGTCGGTGAAGCGACCTTACATCGTTGCAATGTTCTCATTATCCTGCATATGAAACATATCGAAATTTTGTTCGTTCCCGCATGGGTAACAATGAGATGGTTCCATATTTGATATGCACTCTTACATGTGTATATCTTATTGAACTCATCCGGATCCAATGCATAATGAAGAGCGTTCATTGCCTTGGCATTGTTAATTTCAGCGAACTTCTCTGAGGGAGTCCATTTGTCAAAATCCGCTTCGGAGGGTTCAACGTATTACTTATGGAGGGTTCTCCAAAGAGAAGCACTCCTAAGAAACGTCTCCATCCGGTACTTCCAATAGCCGAAATTCATGCCATTGAAACGCGAAGGTCGAACTGTTGATTGTCCTTCGAAGACGGTAGACGCACCATCACGATCGTGATTGTTGTACGAAGGAGGTGGATGAACGTTGTTATTATTGTTGTATGCCATAGATAAATACCTTTACTTTGAAACCAATTGTAAGGATCCTGGCTATGAGAAAAACACTAGAAGGGGGGTTGAATAGTGTTTATAAAATTTAAACAATTGTTACACCAATTTAAATTCCTAACCAACAATAAATGCGGAATTATAAATAAACCTAAAATGAAAGAATGCTAACACAAAGTATGTTTCAAGGGTTCAGATTACGCAAGTCAACTCTTGACTTGTTCCCGGCAATCCTACGTCCCTTCCACCCGGATACCTCCGAATACTCAAGTTAGAACCATAACTTGAGGTTTCCTTTAAAACCACTTGTAGCAACACTACAAGTGAAATTGAAAAAAAATCGATGTCTTTGAGTCCCATAACTTGGGATCAAGCAAAGCACTCTCACAAATCGAGAGTAAAATTAATATCGAAAGATATGAAATAATGAAATAGCAACACTTACAATCACATATGCCTTGAATTAGAACTTGAAGGAGCAAGTGTATTGTGTGTTGAAGTCTCTTTCAAGAAGAGAGAAAGCCATTTCTCTTGTCACCACCAATTGCCTAGAGGATATCACTTTGATTCTAGGTTGGAGAGCAAGAGAGAATGAGATTGGAAATCTAGGGCTTTTGGATTTGAGAGCTTTGAAAACTCGAAGATGAAAGCTTAGGGTTTTCAAGAGATGATCAAGAAGATGAGTAACCCCTTAATAGAACAGTAGAAGCCCTCTTTGTAGGTTCTCTAAAACCCTCATACAGAATCCACAAAACCCCTTTTGAAATCCATGGAGAAATATCCAACGGATAGAATTTACACACTCGACAATCAACTAATGAAGAAACCACCGTCTACTATTGCACTGTGTCAGAGGGTTGGTGAGAATTCAAACGGTAACTTACTACTTTGGACAGTCGACTGATGAAGGTCTGACAGGCACATGTAAACCTAACAGGAGACTGAGCGAAACATGAGTAAGTTGAGAAAACTCAGAAAGTTCTGGGAAGAAGAGACAGGCGACTGATGTGGTATCCACAGGCACATGTGCCATGGAGAGGCAACTGTAAAACCAACATCAGTCGTCTGGCCGAAACTTGCAGAGCTTGTCAAAAACCAAGTGTTAAGACAAGGATCGACAGGCGACTGAAGAAGAATTCACATGTGTATGTGCCATGGACAGGCAACTGTAAAACCAACATCAGTAGTATGGCCGAAAGAAGCCAAGTTAATGATCTTTGGGAAAGAGAGTGACATGTGACTAACTAACAAGTCACATGCACATGTAACTTGGACAAGCGCCTGTACTTTGTACAATAGTCACCTGATGAAAGTTATAGCTGAAAGCCCAAAAACCAAAGGATAATGTATGTGCAAAACAGACGACTGTAGAACAAATCACAGTTGACTATTTGGAGACAGGCGCCTGTAAAACGTTCGGCAGTCGCCTGTTGAAATCCAAAATGAACATGCTTGAGAAATATGAATTGGAGGCCAAGGAAATGTGATCTAATGATTTCCTAGGCTAGAAATAAAGATGTGTGTGCGCTCCAACATAGTTCTACTTCTAAGCTACATACTAGAAGAGAATAAAAAGATTACATCTTTGTTACTCCCTCTTCTTTCCATAAAATGAGCTTGAAGTCTGCTAGGAGCTTCATTCATCATCTTTGATCAATCCAATCCACATTTCATGCTTTGATTGATCCTTGAGTGACATCCATTGCTAATTGATCTTCATGATATGCTTAGGCAATGGATTAACTGCAAGTAGGGGATTAGTCACACGTATTTATGTTTGCTCATCATCAATGACGTGTGTGTATATTTTATATATCCACGCACGTCTTCTTTGTGTTTTTCCGTTATTTTCCGTCGTCCCGTACCTGTTTTCTTGTGATTTCTAGTTTTCTTTCACTTCTTTGTCTTTTTGTGTGAATGCAGGAGATTTCCAGCATTGGGGACATATAATGAAGATATCATGAGCCCCCGGAGCAACGGGAGAAGTCATGCGCGATCCTAAGGGTCAAACGATGAAGATTGCTATTTCTCAGCCCTCAACCGATCGGGTGGACCAGCCACCCGATCGGTTGATGCACACGTATCCACCCGGACAGAAGCTGAAGAGAAGACAGCTCACCCGATCGGTTCAGTGATCGGGTGAGATCGACAGAGCTCTCTGTTTTTTGGGCTTAATTCCAACCGATCGGGTGACATCTCACCCGATCGGTTCATCTGAAGCTGAAAATCAACAAACGACGACCCGGTCACGCCACCTGCTCTCCTCAGTGCCCGGTTGAAGCTCATGAACCTCGATGGTCGAAGCGATTAAGAACTCACCCGACCGGTTGACATTTCAACTGATCGGGTGGCATTTTCTTCCCCTTTCGCACACTGCTGATGCATTCATCAAAGATCTGCTATCATTCCAGAGGGATTTTAGGTGATCTCTTATTTTTATAGCGTCGGCATCATCATTAGCTTTCCAACGATAGGTCGCATGTCTAAATCCGATTTTTCTACATTTTTCTGTAATTTTCTGAGCGCAGCTGGGTGCTGAAATGGGCTGCTGTCTGGATTTTCAGATCAACCGATCGGTTGGTGACCGGGTGGCCGTCCGGGTGAGCCATTTTCAGCAGCTGAAGTCTCTGTTTCATTCCACCCGATCGGGTGAACTTCCACCTGATCGGGTGGCCCGGTTTTGACAGTTTTAATGGGTTTTCTGGACCCGAACCGTTGGGGTTTGTGAGGGGTTATTTATATGAGTTTTGGGGCACGACTTGGGGATCTTCTTCTCCCATTTTTTCAGTAGTTTTCCTCCCCTTTCTTAGGAGTTTTAGGTTAGGTTAGATTAGGTTTTCTATTGCAATAAATCTTGTAAAGGATTGAAGATTCTAACGCGAGATAAGTATTTCTTTCTCTTGTTTTCCATTGTTTTGTATTGTGTTTATTTTGCTTGATGGTGAACGTTTGTATGTCTTTTCTGTTGCTTGTTTTTATGTTCTTCGCCATTGAGTAGTATTGATGAACCCTAAACGGGTTAGGGTAGGATTGATGCTTGGGATTTACATTTGACTTGATTACATTGTAACGGCCGCTTTCCGACCGTTCGTATTTCCTGCGTGCACATGCTTTATCGTGCACGTATTTTATTTGGCTATTTCTGAGCTCCGACATGTGCAATGCGATATGCCGTTACGATCGTTTTGGGGTGTTGAATTTTATAGTAATTTTTGGGAACGTCTTTCACGGCTCGTTTTCTCGCAAAACGACTTTGAATAATAGGGGCATTTTAGTCATTTGGCTCAAAACGCCGTTCCCAATTTTACGTCAAATTTTGGTGGACGTTACGCATGATCGGGCTCCGTAAATCTGTGCGTCTTGTCTCCACGATCGCCCCGGTATTTTCGAATTATTTTTCTGACGCCCGGATTGAAAGATATCGCCCGGATAAATCTGGACCGTTGAATTGCCCTGATCAATTTCGAAATTCAAAATTGTTAGCCAAATCTGGCTAAATATCTCATTAAATCGTTTTAAATTTTTTTCCCTAAGCTGTTTCCCTAACCTCCTCTAGACTTAACCCAACCTGTACACCCTCTACCCATTGCCCCTCACCCATTCAAACATTATCTTAGGTCTACTTAGTTAATCTATACCCTATTAATAATAATTTAATCCTTAACACTAAATCAAAACCCTAACCCCAAATTTCTCAGCCGCTGCCCCCCTAAAATAAACCCCCAAATCCCCGTTTTCCCCCTCTCCTGTTTCTCTCTTTCGCATCCACGGCAAGGCATCGTCACAGCAGCGATTCTCCCCTCCGAGATCTCCCTCTCCCTCAGTTCTCTCTCCCGCACGGCCACCGACAAGCCCTTCAACCGCCACCCAGGTGAAGCCTCACCGCTCGGTGCATCTCCGGCGCCCCATCTCCGACCCTGGCCGCCTGAAAGCCCCGCCGCCGTCGTTTCGTGCACAGCAGCAACAACCGCCTCGCCGTGACCCCTGCTCGCCCGTCAGCCACTGGAGACGCCGCCCATGTGCACCCCCTCTCACCGCGACGGCCACAACCCCTGTCGCCGGCCCCCCTCACGACTCCGCTGCAATCCTACGTCGACCCCTCACGATCCACGGCATCCACCTCTGCCACGTGCCCATAGCTCTACCGTGGTAGCCAGTGGCCCACCCAGAGCCGCGAGTGAGTACTGCTGCTCTTGCAGCGGAGCACGGCGACGCTCACAGCACAGCTTCAGCCGCGGCGCCGCCCCCACAGCGCTGTCGACGCTGTCTTCTTCCCCGCTCAGCGACGACAGACCCTCGCAGACCCTGTCCTCTCCGGCCGCCCCTCGATGGACCTCCCTCCGGCCTGTTTTCCCCGCCCAGTCCCGCTACACGCCGCCCAGGCCTCGGCAGCTACCGTCCTCCGACCCTCCACGCAGCCGACGAGTCCTCCGTGCCTCGCCTCTCAAGCCGCCTCGAACTCCTGTCCACTGCTCCATGCCAAACCCCGCACCTCCCACAACCTACCCCGGACAGCCCCATCACCCAACGCCGCATCTTCTGCCCGCTAGCACAACGAAGAAGCTTAAATCCAATGGGTGAGCCTCTTATAGAGATGTGTTAGTATTGTCCGGTAACTTTGGTTTGATAATATCATTGACTTCACAGAAATGAGCTATATGGTTTACCCCAATAGATAATAAATATTGATGAATGGCAGTGTCTTATAACTTGTTATATTATGGGTGCAGTATATAAGTGTTAGTATATTATATTAAGCAATATAAGAGATGATCGGTACCAACACACACACATACACACGGTAGATTCTTTTTTTATTCTTGATTAGATAATTGAAGACTTTTAGCTTATTATCGTATATTTATTGACCCAGAGATGGTCACGCTTCCATTCGACCATGTGAACACTAAAGACCAGTGTTGAGACGTTCCGAAAATTGGAGTCGCGACACGATCTGCTACCATTTCCAGACCCGATGTCAGATCCACGCGCGATCGTTATATAAAGGTTTGTCCCCTAACTTGTAGCAAACCCACACCGTAGCAAAACTGAACCCTAACTAAAATCGGACAACTGTAACTAATTTTTTTTCTGCACCCTTAAAACGTTGTGAAACAGTAGATTCGACGACTGGACTTTTTGACAGTGCACATAGGCTAGAATTGTCGAATAGGGCTGAACATCAAAAAAATGTGACTTCTGACAAATAGGGTAGTCCCGATAACCTAGACACGAACCCTAATAGGAATTTCTGAAAATGAGGCCTGACACCGCCACAGTGACTCTGTTTCAGACGGACTTCTGTGGACTAGACGCTTGGACGAGACTAGACGCTTGGACGAGATGCTTCGAGAGGACGACACACTCGCCATCGCAGGCAAGTATATCCACTTGCACTTTTGGCCATGCTTAGGCCCTAGTTGGTTAGAATTATTAACTGTGAACAAATAGAACCGGACGTGAAATGATAGCATCCGGGACGACTCCTGATGGCTCAGACTTGACGACGAAGTCTGAGCCTGACAACAACAACTTGATATTGTAGGGCTATCATGTGTGTGCGTGTGTGTGGACACCCTAGAATAACCCTTCCTGTCTTATCACGTCCCGTCTCGTCTTGCACAGCCCGCTGGGCAATAGGGCACTCTTTGAGTGATCCCTTGTACAGATTCACAGCCTGCGGGCAATAGGGCACTCTCCAAGCTAGAGAGAGTGATCCCTTATACGGATACACAGCCTGCGGGCAATAGGGCACTCGCCAAGCTAGAGCGAGTGATCCCTTGTACGGATATCTTGTCTTGTCTTGTCTTGGGGTTTGGGGTTGGGTTGAACGTGCGCACGACAAGAGGGTCTGATCCCCCTCGAACAGTAAGACGTGAACCCTTTCGTGTCTCACTTGTCTTGTCATGTCTTGTTCCGTCACGTCCCGACTTGTCATGACACCTGTAGGCTAGTCCCGTAGTTGGTAGCACACGCTACGACTACTACTTGCTACGCTTTACTTTCCTGCTGCATTACTTCTGTTTGTTACTCAGTTATAACCTCAGCATGCTAATCAACTAGTAAACCGTTGTTTAAAGTTCGGTGCACTTGCAGTAAAGTCTAACCCTTCTTGTAGACTTTACCTGACGTACAGTTCCTTTCTCTTGGGTGATGTACGTCAGGTGTTCAGCCAGAGATCGTGGACGAGGCAGACTCACTGGAGTACGAGGAGCCGAGGACGTCGACCCAAAGTACGTGCCTGACGAGTACCAGACCTTGAGGTCTTTTAGTCGTCACTTTCAGAGGTTACTGCTTTTAGATTGCTTTTAGATATTTTGTTGCCATGCTTAGGCTTCTTTTAGACTGTGTACTCGTTGGATATTATATCTCTAATTTAATGAATGCAACTTCCTTTCTGTACTTCTGTTGTTTCGAACTTTATTAATGCAAGAACTTGAAACTTTTAAAATGGTACCCCTACAGACGCTTATTGGGTCAGAGCTTCTCAGCTCTGGCCTAAGCGGGCCTTAGTCACGCTTCGCCTCCGTCGTTTTGGGAAGCGGAGCGTGACAGGTTTTAGTGGTGGCCCATGCAGGTCTTGCAAAAGTTCGGAACAATAAAAGTACCGCATTCATACAATATCCACGTACAAGTCTGAATTAGTTTCCCAGTCTTAGATAGTACGAAGACTTAGGTAGACGTCCCAATTTGATAGTCTGATGCCTTGGTTAGGAATTAGTCATCCTCGTCCTAGAATACCTTAGTAGCCACTTGACTCTGACCGTGTTAAATTTCCAGAGCCCTTCTTTTAGTCGTTCGCTCGGGTCCATCGACTTCGGGCCCAGCAGAACTAACCTGGATTCTCTTAGGAACCTTATCTTTAGATCCCGAATATAGACCAGCTCATTAGGAAGTCTTAGAGCTGAGTTATCCTAATCTTTAGACGACCCGATAATTAGGACCCCTGACTTCTAGCGTCCCTCTGATCATTACACTTTTGTGTTATCGACCGTAATGTTCCATCGTAGCACTTCACGATCCGTATCCTACACATATTCTCCTTGAAATCTTTTCTTGTCTCCCGATTCACGTGATCATTTCCTGACGATTATCGTCGATCCTTCGAATTCCTTCCTTGACCAATTCTGCTTCCTCTAAAAGTAATTTTCAGAATTTGTTATTAAAATTCTTCGCTCAGTTTAACTTCTTTGAAAACTCTTATTAAATATTTAAAATTTCTTACTTTCGGTTGAGTTAAAATTCTTTCGCAAATTTTGAAACCTTCTTGGTCGTAAAATTTTAAGTTACGGTCTCGTACTTATTTTCGAATCGTATCCATCATATTTTAGTTTTAAAACTTTGTTACCACTTTGGAAAATTCCATATACCATTTTTATAAACTACGAAATTTATTTCTAACCACTTACCATACGTACTTTTAGAATATTTTCTAAACTAAAGAGAACTTTAATTTTTTATATATATCAGTTCTATGTTTATCGTGCTCATATTAAAAACATTTCTTAATTTACCATCTTATAATTTTTCTAATCTATATCTTTCGGATTTCAGTTTATATATACATATGTATATAAATATATATAAAACTTGGTTTCCATTTTGCTAATTTAAAGTATTATCCCTTCTCTCTAAACTATTTTTATTTTAACCACTTATCGTGCGCGCTTTCAGAGTATTATTCTAAGCTGAATAGAATTTCAATTTATTTTTTCATCGGTTCTATGTTCATCGTGCTCATATTTTGAAAATCTTGGTATAAACCTATTTTCATTTGCAAAATAATCGCTTCTCACCCTACCTTTCTTTCCTTCGTCTCACTCTTTCCCAGAATTGTAATTTACTACATCTGCCCACTTTCCTACGTATTTTTTTAATAAGTATAAAAGTATATGATACCATATTTTACACATAATTCTTCTTCCATCTATTTAATTATCTTGAGAAATATTTTTGTCCCATCCAACCAACTATCTCCTTACCCCGCCTTGTTGGAACTCGTTCTTTCTGATCTTATTTCATTTCGCTCTTGATCTAGTCTCCTTTTCTTTCTATTATCTAGACATTAGTCCTTGTGGTTGTCCATGCTACCTCCAGTTTAGGAATAGGCCCTTTGGTAGGTGATGTTGTCGTGATGCATGAGTATAGGTAAGAGTGGGTAGACCTGTGTGAGTGTGTCATCTTTAGGATCCTGATAATTGCTTTTTTTGCGTCTTGAATGTGTACTCAGTGTTAACCAAGATATGATTGAAGTTGTCTGAATGACTGTATTCATACATATATGAGTAGGGTCATAGCAGGCAATTTCCTTAGACGTAGTTTTTCGCGATTATAAAATAGTTTATCTTTGACTGCGTGCGATTGTATTAAAACTTTGTTTTTCTTTTAAACCAAACCTTTAAAGTTTTTGAAATTAGCTCACAAGATCACAAATCACATATCCTCCATCATCCATTACCACGACCCCACACGTTTTTCCAAATGTTTTAAAAATGTGTCACTGGTTTTAAGTTTCCCTTTTCTTTTCTCTCTCTCCATTTAGAAATGTTATGTTTTGGTAGTTATAGTTTTGAGACTAGCCATTATTGTTGTAGGATTTGTTTGCGGGTAGGCTCAGAGAGAGATGAGATTTGTTATAGCAATGATTAACTGATTTTGGAGCAATAAGGATATTTGGAATAGATTTCTTTCGGATGAAAGGAATGGGTTGTCCAAGACTTATTTATAAAACCGAAGTGTGTCGGACTCAATGGAGAATTCTGGTTGAATGAGATTATATGCGCGAAGATAAGAACTGTCAGATTTGAGGCTTAATCGAATGGTAGATAGGGCTGGCTACAGAGTATGGTAGGAGATAGGGTGATCATGAGATTGAGTAGAGCTTTTATTAGCATTAAGACCTGATTATTGAGTTGACGTGAGAAGACATTCATAGTAACACGACGTGTTAAGAAATGGATGGTTAGGTTGTCAGATTTAATATTGGTTGAAAATAATTATAATAAGTAGGAAGAGATGTGATTTTTATAGTTCAATTTTTTTGGCGGATAAATTTATGGGAAGTTATGACGCGGAATGTATTGCGGACACATCGATTGTTGATTTGTAAATGTGTTACGAGGTAGACAAATGTTTTTTTCTTGGATTGGTGGTTGACTAGAATCTCATTTTTGGAGATTGATTAATATTGGGAAGAGATCGAGAGTTTAAAAGATTGTTTTTGAGCAATGATGTATAGTGGAGTGGTATGGTATGGGAATATGATTATTAATCGTTGGTGAGGACTTGGAGTTGGAAACCTGAACAGTAGTGATGGGTCTATAGTTAAGAATTAAGAGGTGAGTTTAGTCGTGGCATTGTCCAGTGAAAAGATGGATTATGATGGATTATTGAGGAACGTTTGATCGAAGTTACATGATTAGAAATCTTTATGAGTAGATATGATAGTTGCATGTATAAGGTTATATGTGTAATATTATTATTATTAGTGTAAGTGATTCCGAGGACGGAATCATTTTTAAGGTGGGTAGAATGTAACGGTCGCTTTCCGACCGTTCGTAGTTCCTGCGTGCACGTGCTTTATCATGCACGTATTTTATTTGGCTATTTCTGAGCTCCGACATGTGCGATGCGATATGCCGTTACGATCGTTTTGGGTGTTGAATTTTATAGTAATTTTTGGGAAAGTCTTTCACGGCTCGTTTTCTCGCAAAACGACTTTGAATAATAGGGGCGGTTTAGTCATTTGGCTCAAAACGCCGTTCCCAATTTTACGTGAAATTTTGGTGGACGTTACGCACGATCGGGCTCCGTAGATCTGTGCGTCTCGTCTCCATGATCGCCCCGGTATTTTCGGATTATTTTTCTGACGCCCGGATTGAAAGATATCGCCCGGATAAATCTGGACCGTTGAATTGCCCTGATCAATTTCGAAATTCAAAATTGTTAGCCAAATCTGGCTAAATCTCTCATCAAATCGTTTTAAATTTTTTTCCCTAAGCTGTTTCCCTAACCTCCTCTAGACTTAACCCAACCTGTACACCCTCTACCCCTTGCCCCTCACCCATTCAACCATTATCTTAGGTCTACTTAGTTAATCTATACCCTATTAATAATAATATTATCCTTAACACTAAATCAAAACCCTAACCCCAAATTGCTCAGCCGCCGCCCCCCTAAAATAAACCCCCAAATCCCCATTTTCCCCCTCTCCCGTTTCTCTCTCTCTCATCCACGGCAAGGCGCCGCCGCAGCCGCGATTCTCCCCTCCGAGCTCTCCCTCTCCCTCAGTTCTCTCTCCCGCACGGCCGCCGACAAGCCCTTCGACCGCCACCCTGGTGAAGCCTCACCGCTCGGCGCATCTTCGGCGCCCCGTCTCCGACCCCGGCCGCCAGAAAGCCCCGCCGTCGCCGTTTCATGCACAGCAGCAACAACCGCCTCGCCGTGACCCCTGCTCACCCGTCAGCCACCGGAGACGCCGCCCATGTGCACCCCCTCTCACCGCGTCGGCCACAACCCCAGTCGCCGGCCCCCCTCACGACTCCGCCGCAATCCGACGCCGACCCCTCACGATCCACGACATCCACCTCCGCCCCGTGCCCATAGCTCCGCCGTGGCAGCAAGTGGCACGCCCAGAGCCGCCACTGTTGCTCTTGCAGCGGAGCACGGCGACACTCACAGTGCCGCTTCAGCCGCGGCGCCGCCCCCACACCGCTGTCAACGCTGTCTTCTTCCCCGCTCAGCGACGACAGATCCTCGCAGACCCTGTCCTCTCCGGCCGCCCCTCGATGGACCTACCTCCGGCCTGTTTTCAATGCACAGTCCCGCTGCACGCCGCCCAGGCCTCGGCAGCTACCGTCCTCCGACCCTCCACACAGCCGACGAGTCCGCCGTGCCTCGCCTCTCAAGCCGCCTTGAACTCCTGTCCACTGCTCCATGCCAAACCCCGCACCTCCCACAACCTACCCCGGACAGCCCCCTCACCCAACGCCGCATCTTCTACCCGCTAGCACAACGAAGAAGCTTAAATCCAATGGGTGAGCCTCTCATAGAGATGTGTTAGTATTGTCCGGTAACTTTGGTTTGATAATATCATTGACTTCACAGAAATGAGCTATATGGTTTACCCCAATAGATAATAAATATTGATGAATGGCAGTGTCTTATAACTTGTTATAGTATGGATGCAGTATATAAGTGTTAGTATATTATATTAAGCAATATAAGAGATGATCTGTACCAACACACACACATACACACGGTAGATTCTTTTTTTTATTCTTGATTAGATAATTGAAGACTTTTAGCTTATTATCGTATATTTATTGACGCAGAGATGGTCACGCTTCCGTTCGACCACGTGAACACTAAAGACCAGTGTTGAGACGTTCCGAAAATTGGAGTCGCGACACGATCCGCTACCGTTTCCAGACCCGACGTCGGATCCATGCGCGATCGTTATATAAATGTTAGTCCCCTAACTTGTAGCAAACCCACACCGTAGCAAAACTGAACCCTAACTAAAATCGGACAACTGTAACTAAATTTTTTTCTGCACCCTTAAAACGTTGTGAAACAGTAGATTCGACGACTGGACTTTTTGACTGTGCACATAGGATAGAATCGTCGAATAGGGCTGAACATCAAAAAACTGTGACTTCTGACGAATAGGGTAGTCCCGATAACCTAGACACGAACCCTAATAGGAATTTCTGAAAACGAGGCCGGACACCGCCACAGTGACACTGTTTCAGACGGACTTCCACGGACTAGACGCTTGGACGAGACGCTTTGAGAGGACGACACACTCGCCATCGCATGCAAGTGTATCCACTTGCACTTTTTGCCGTGCTTAGGCCTTAGTTGGTTAGAATTGTTAACTGTGAACAAATAGAACCGGACGTGAAATGATAGCGTCCGGGACGAATCCTGACGGCTCAGACTTGACGACGAAGTCTGAGCCTGACAACAACAACTTGATATTGTAGGGCTATCATGTGTGTGCGTGTGTGTGGACACCCTAGAATAACCCTTCCTGTCTTGTCACGTCCCGTCTCGTCTTGCACAGCCCGCTGGGCAATAGGGCACTCTTCGAGTGATCCCTTGTACAGATTCACAGCCTGCGGGCAATAGGGCACTCTCCAAGCTAGAGAGAGTGATCCCTTGTACGGATACACAGCCTACGGGCAATAGGGCACTCGCCAAGCTAGAGTGAGTGATCCCTTATACGGATATCTTATCTTGTCTTGTCTTGGGGTTTGGGGTTAGGTTGAGCGTGCGCACGGCAAGAGGGTCTGATCCCCCTCGAACTGTAAGGCATGAACCCTTTCGTGTCTCACTTGTCTTGTCCCATCTTGTTCCGTCATGTCCCGACTTGTCATGACACTTGTAGGCTAGTCCCATAGTTGGTAGCACACGCTACGACTACTACTTGCTACGCTTTACTTTCCTGCTACGTTACTTCTGTTTATTACTCAGTTATAACCTCAGCATGCTAATCAACCAGTAAACCGTTGTTTAAAGTTCGGTGCACTTGCAGTAAAGTCTAACCCTTCTTGTAGACTTTACCTGACGTACAGTTCCTTTCTCTTGGGTGTTGTACGTCAGGTGTTCAGCCAGAGATCGTGGACGAGGCAGACTCACTGGAGTACGAGGAGCCGAGGACGTCGACCCAGAGTACGTGCCTGACGAGGACTAGACCTTGAGGTCTTTTAGTCGTCACTTTCAGTGGTTACTGCTTTTAGATTGCTTTTAGATATTTTGATGCCATGATTAGGCTTCTTTTAGACTTTGTACTCGTTGGATATTATATCTCTAATTTAATGAATGTAACTTCCTTTCTGTACTTCTGTTGTTTCGAACTTTATTAATGCAAGAACCTGAAACTTTTAAAATGGTACCCCTACAGACGCTTATTGGGTCAGAGCTTCTCAGCTCTGGCCTAAGCGGGCCTTAGTCAAGCTTCGCCTCCGTCGTTTTGGGAAGCAGAGCGTGACATACATGGTATGTGTTCGATGAAATGTGTCAATGGAGATTTCTAGCAATTTGAGTCCAATTCGTATGGCAACACACTAGTTGTGTTGGGGATTGGGGTCCGATGTCTTGTCCAGTCAAGATCCGCTTCGATGTATTGCTAGAAATCACATTCGAACTATTTGGCCATTAGGGTTACGCGGGGGTGTTTAATTGTCATTGGCGGGAGAAAGACCGCCTCTGACCGTCGGGCCAAGGGGGAATAAACATGGCGGTTGACTCCCTAGCCATAGCTCATGCTCTAGCGTAAACATCGAGTCCCGCGCGTGGGAACGGCTTGGACAAAATGTTAGGAATTATCATTGTGGCCTTAATGCTCCCGCGGAAGGTGTTAATGGACATGGGAATGCCCACCGTCCGAAACCGGGTAGACCTAGTGTACTAGGCATTGACCGGAATATCGGGCCATGGACGCTAGGTACCACCTTTTGGGGCAATGTCTCACCCTGGGTCAAGTCAAATGCCAAGTGTCATGAGTGCTCTAGCCCGTGTTAGCGGGGATTCATTTCATGTCTTTTTACTTCTTCTCTTTATTTCTACACTTCCACCCATATTATCCGCATAGCTAGCACACAACCTAGGTGAGGCTAGTAGCTTCAAGCCATCCACCTCCCTGAGTTCGATAAACTCGCACCCTACACTAACCGTGCACTTGCGGTAAAACGACACCGCGCCCAAATCGTAAACGGGGCACTGGTCAATCAACACCAAGTAGGGAGAAGTCCATTACTCAACAGAAGAGGGCTAAATAGTCTCTTTTATAGCCTCTTCTAACATGGCTGAAAATTTCATACCAAGTTACGTGACATCCAATCATGGAATATGACTGCATAATCTCGTCACATGGCTGCAAATTATGGATGGTATTTAAAACCACACAGGTTATTTTATGACAATAAGTGTGCAGTTTTATTCTATTAACAACATGAACTTGACAAAGTTAAAGTATTCGAAAATCAAGTTCATGGTTATTAATTAAGAGATTCGCAGTGAACAGTATCTATAGAGCACAACTGAACAAATTATATGGTTGTGGATCCACTTACTAAGGTATTGCCACCCAAAAGGTTTTATGAGCGCTTTGCTCATATGGGTGTCATGTCATTTAAGGATATTCAGTTCTAGTGGGAGTTTGTTCTTTTGGGTGCTCATGTTATATAGACATTTTATGTTTTTAGTTTAAGGTTATTTTCTGCAGAAATAAAGTTTTGGTTTGGTTACAGTCCGATTCTAATATGGTTTTGATCTCACTAAAGTTTAAGGGAGGATCAGTTGGAAATAGGCAAGTTAAGATCACATTACATGAAATTTACATGCTATACATCCACATCATAATTCATGTCATTCAATTATTTTAGCTTATGTGACCATTGATGGGTCGAGTTTCGTTAAATGTGACAAAGGATGCATTGATCCTATGTTAAAATAATTGATGGACCGAATTGGCTCAAATACATTCTAGCTATGACAACATATTGAGTACTCATTCAATTTATTATGCATAACAAAATTATAAGGTATGACATATAGCCCAAGTGGGAGATTGTTTGATCACTAATCCAACGTTGGACGTATATGTTAAATAAGTATGTATGCGGGTTGTCAAATTAAGTTAAGCCCAATAAAGTGATTTAATCAGGTACTCGGTGGACTTTAATGTATCGTTTTAAGGGTGTGGGCCTTTAATGTGTAGATACGTTGGGCTTCTGGTTTAATGATGGGCTGAACCCGAAACCAAATAGGCATTAGGTTTTGTCTATTTATATGTGGCCATGGTCCCCGGATCGCACATACGAAGAGCCGTCTTTTCTGCATCCCATCGACAGACTGAGCCCAAGAAAGCTGAAGGATTTCTCGGGGGGGATACGTGCTGATCTGGAAGGCCATTCACACGGATCCGGATCATCAGATTTCAGTTGTTATGGTTTCAGGTACGCTTCCGCTGTGTTTCAGAATCGGTATATTAAATTCTCGTAGATATGATATATTGTAGATATCTAAATTATTATTTGCATGGTATTGCTATATGGTTAATCTAGAAATAGCCCTAACAGAATCATTTGTTATATTAATAAAGCCAAGTTATGGTCAAACATCAATAAGCTAAGCCAAGTGATGGTCAAACTTCGTGTATTCGTGATGATGTGATGATTTTGGTCATTTCTATTCAGTTTTTCCTTCTAGCACATTTTGGTCTAAGTTTCTCGCATTCAATTCACTCAAGAATCTGTTTTCTTGTATAGCATATTCTTTGACTTAAACTCTTAGTAAGTTCATGAACCATTTATTTTCATTAATAAAATGATTGAGTTTTTTAGTTTAAGACCGTACCATTTTTGAAAAGGAAGAAAAAGAGAGACAAAAGGAGATGGATCTACAAGCCCATGATTTCCCTTAAGTAGTTTATGCCCTTTGCCATCACAAGAGTGCAAAGGTAATTGATGAAATTATACACATGGATCAAGGACCAGCAAGCCGAGCTTTTCTTCATGAATGACATTATAACGGTTACTATACTTGGCCGACCCACGTGGCAGAGAAAATATTTTACTCAAATAAAAAAGCCCAAAATGAATACATTGCATCAGCCCAAAAGCCCAAAGGCCCACATAGGAGGCTAGCTGCTTGCCAGTCAAAGTGACAGCTCATTCACTTGTTGGGCTCCTAAATATTAAGGAGTCGGTTAGTAACGACGGGAGTGAATTACCTACCGTTATGCTCCTTTTCATGGGCGATGGAACAAATGAGGGACAATGACGCATAATAAAGGCGAGGCCGTTATCAACTAATGGCACTTGGGGGGATCTATACAAAGTCTCAACAGTGATAGGACATGGGCCTCTCAAAGAAAAGACTAAAAAAGCTTAGCTACTCAAACACTCGGTTATCTGATTTCATTTTACATTTTCTTTATTGCTCGGCGAGACAATGATCAGACCACCTCCCAATAAGTCAGACCTAGCATCCCCAAGCCTTTCTTAGTCATCCACTGACTTAAGCATTGGATGGGATTTGGGTCGGAACCCAGATCCGACCCCCTGACGATCTTTCCTGTGTTGCCAACCTATGAAGACAGATCAAATTTATGTCGGGTTTCAACCCCAGCAGCTCGGGCCTAGCTCTCCCTGACCCGGTATCATCTCTCCTCAGGTCCCACTCATCGGCTGACGAAACGTCACGTCACCGAAAGCGTTCTCGTCAGCGTCCTACTCACCGTTGATGGATTCGCCCGTCAACAATAAAGGTAAGGACTTTTAAATCCAAACCCAAGAATACATTTGGATCAATGTGAACTCAACTCAGGATGAAGAGTGAAAAGGGATGACAAAAGGAAATGAGGATACTACTAATAAAGGTATGGTACCTTTTCACTTACCCTAGTAGTCATATAAAATTATTTTTCCCCCATCCAAAGGCTGTCACTCCAACATCATTTCCCACTTACCACCTAATTTAAAGAAAGATGTTTTCCTTTTTCTTCCTATAACCAAAGCTCGATCCCAATCATTTGCTTCTCATTCAAAATTTAAAATACATCTAAACAAAATGTTCCTTTCCAAAAATCCACATGCCTTCTCTTCTTTCAGATAACACCATCAAAGTCTAGTCTTTGTGTCAATGTTAGATTCAAATTACTAACAAGAGCATAAATAGATAAGATCAAGCCATTCAAAGATCCGTTAATAGATTTTCTTCTAGTTTCGTTTAGCCTTAAAGAGAATGTTTTCGTTGTGATGATGTGAACCATACGGTGGGAAATTGTGCAAAAGAAGGCTCTCGTTTTTTTTGGCTTTGGGTGCAATTATGTAAATTATGTTGTTTAGATTTGGATCAAGATCAACAAATCATAGGAGACAAAGGTGGAATTTACATGTATTGGGAGAATTGGCCAGAGTATTAGTCAGCTTGCTACCATCGTTGTCTTAATTGTGTTCATAGATTGCTTAGTACTCTTAAATTGGGTGGAATACTATTTTAGCGCTTTATGGAAATGAATTTAGAATAAAAGTTTGTGCCTTCACAATGGTTTCGAGTTGTTTTCTCATCATTGAAGTTGTTGGAAGATGAGTTGGTTGCAGATGCTGACGTGGGATGATATGTGCAGGTGATTGGGAGCTGGCCATAGTCTGAATAGGCTCTGATCAGAGCTATAGGAGTCTGTCCGAGCTGTATATGGGCTGCCTGCAACACATGGAACTCATCAAGGGGGTCAGATCTGGGGTCCAACCTAATACTCTCCGATGCTTAAGACAGTCAGTAACTCAAGGTGGACTTGGGTAACTATGTTCGACCTATTGGGAGATTGTCTGCTAGTTCTTGCATCAAGCTATAGAGTAAATGTGTAAGGTGGAGCAAATACCAAGAGTGGAGTACTTGGCTTATGTGGTTGCTAGAGAATCAGAATATGGAATTGGCCAAAAATGTCTCTAAAAGGCTAATTAAAGGCAGCGGACATAAGATCATAATGCCGAGCCTTTATAGAGCTTTATTGCATGTGGATCCGAGCCGTTGCCATCGATGACGAGCTGAATTGTCAGTCATTGAATGCCAGCATTGATGACGAGCTTAACAGTCGGTATTGTGTAGGGAACCCAACGGTTAGCTCGGATGTCGCCTTAAATGAAATGTCGGTTTGCCTCACATGATGATCTCTGGGCCATTGGGTCGTACACCAAAGTTATGGGCTTTACTGAGCTTGTCCATTCAGATAATCAGTTGAGTTATCATTGAATGTCAGCCCAATCTATTATCAACAATCACTTTTGAATCACTCAAGTGGTTCATTAAGGGGTTGGCTTCTTCAATATCTTCACTGGTAACGTTGAAAAATGTTCAAAGAATTGGGAAATTTCTTCCATGTCTAGATAGTCGCTCGTTGGGATCAAGTTCATGAATCTTTTTGCATCATTTTTGGAAGTGGGATTACATCAAGTTTATCCTTCGGCCCAAGTGTTACTACCTTTGGGAGAAAAGGCTGGGGCCATTAATGTTGGGTGTAAGAAACCAGCTTGGTCCCAACTCCGAAGTTACAATATTTTTTTCCTTTTCTCGATGATCATAAACCTATGGCTTGACACATGTCCTGTTTGTAGCATGATGCCATCGATGCAGACCTCGGTGAGAAAACACAAACTATTGTCTTCTTGGACTCGACAGTGTAAATAGAAATTTATAATACAATATATACTAAAGCTCCATTTAAACCAGTTTAGTAATTTAAATAAAAATAATAGATATTAATATTATGTAAGAATTTTATTTCACTTGATAAATGAAAGAAAATATTATAAGAAAACAAACGATACATATTCATACCTAACTAGAATTTCACTTCACTTCAAAAAGAAAACATTTAAGGAAAAAAATCTGAAGTAATATATCATTCTAATAATTTGTAGAAAAAAATAAATTAGAGTTTTACATGAACGGATAAACTCATGTTGAAGTTTTCAAGGTATGAGCCTAAAACTTGTATATACAAAATTCGCATTGTGCACCGATGCAGTTGCTAACTAGGGAAGAGTTGATGAGTTTATCATCCCAGATGTATAGCATAATAATATTCTTGCACACTGTTTATGATTTTGTAAGATTGATATATTATTACGGGAAGTTTGATTGTAATTAAGAAAATCTAAATGCAGTGCATCCAGAAAGTGCTTTATAATTAGCAAAAGATGGGGTAAAAAACTGAAACGATCCCTGACATAGATGATTGTAGATGATGATACATTGATATCAACAGCTGACCGTAAAAGACTTGCTGCAATTTCAGTTATTGTGATTCCTTCATGATTCGACACACAGACATACAGCAAGCTAAGAACACTTAGAAACTCCTGTCATTTTATTGATACATGCCAGAGACTGAATAGGCAGGAGATGGTCCGAACACAAGCCTACGTCGTCTTTGGAGGAGGTTTCCAGGGATCATTAAGCCTGCATATGCACAGTCTGATGATGATTCTCCTGCATTTTCCGCCTCTGAGATAGCCCCACCACTCGCATGTGGCAGATCATTTTTTGTCATCGCAAGCCCTCACGCTCATCGCCATCTCTGCAAGCATTAACAATTTCAATTTGATGATTATGAATATAGAACCCTAAATATTTCATGGGAACATATAGTACCACTGATTAGTCATTCTTTTAAGATTCAAGAGACAAACTTTTATTATATCAAAATGCATGTTATTCAGAGCATCTATGGCATATTCTAAATCCATAGCCATTACATGTTGAAATAGATTACCTGAGGTTAAAATGAAAAGCAACAGGACCGCAACGCAAATTGGGAAACCCTTCTTCATTATGCAGACCTTAGTTTGCTTGCCAGACCAAAATGGAATACGAGCAAACTATGTTTAAGGGGTTCCTCGTCCATAGCCATATATTTATACTAGAAGGTTGGGGAAAGGTGATTAAATTCTCTTGTTTGTTTGTGATAAATGTTGGTTTGTATCTTTCGCATGGTCAAACATCAACAATCTTATCATTTTATTAAGACTATCCTTTTTTGTCTTTTGACCTAGCCTATCATCGTAGCAAGCAATCGTTTGGTAAAAAGTCAATGGTAGCGCTTATCATGTGATTTTACATTTTTGCTAACATTTAATAAAAGCTAACCCCTTTTGGCTTCGCATAAATAGGAAAGCAATAAATTGCATTCTGGTTGGTAATATACCACTCTAAAGAAGGTCCACAAGCATGTAACATACATCAGCAATCTTATCCTTTTTTAAGACTATCCTTTTTTTATTTTTTGACCTAGCCTATCATCATAGCAAGCAATCATTTGGTAAAAAGTCAATGGAAGCGCTTAGCATGTGATTTTACATTTCTGCTAACATTTAATAAAAGCTAACCATTTTGGCTTTGCATAATTAGGAAAGCAATAAATTGAATTCTTGTTGGTAATATACCACTCTAAAGAAGCTCCACGAGCCTGTAAGGCTGTAACATACTGTAACGACCACTTTTCGTTGTACGTTGTTCGTGCACGTGCTTTTGACCGTGCACGTGTTTATTTTAGACTTTGTTTATTTGTGAACACTTTAGTGTGCTATGTCGTTGTGAACGTCTCTGAGAGTATTAAATAGTGGCACTAACTTGGAACGACATTTCTAGAGTCGTTCTCCCATAATTTAATCTTATTCGAAGAGACGTTGTGATTTTCACTTTTGACGGGAGACGTTTCTTTTTTTAGTTTCGTCATCTGACGTCAAAATTGAGATCCGTCTTCGTAGTTAGCTCACTTTCATCATCACGATCACCCCGATATTTATTTTATAATTTTTGGAGTTCATTTGACCACTTTTATATTGTTAGCAAGGTTTAAAATATTTTTAAAAGCTAGGTTTTAAATTAATTTCGGCCAAAGAAAATTTATTTGAGTTTAAAACGTTTTAAAGAATTTTTGAGCCAATTTCTAGCTCATTTGGGCCGCACCCAAGACTTGGGTGAGTTGGAGATAGTGAGATTTGAATTTTAAATATTTTTAAACTCCTAATCCCATTAGGATTAGCCCTAGACCTAGTCAACCCATCTACACTATATAAACAACCTCTAGGAAGACCTATTTTCGCAAGAAAATAACCCTAGCCGCTCCCAAAACCCAAATTTCATGTTGCGACGAATCGTCGCAACGTTGCTGCACCGTCGCCCGCACCGACCGAGGAAACAGCCCCCGTTTCCCCGCCCTGACCGACGCCCAAGCCGCACCAAGCCTCGCACAGCCGATCCGCATCGCCCCACTGGCATCCCCGTGTCCGACCGAGAGAATCTCTCGATCAGACCAAGAGCTTTCCCCGCTCCGCTCCGCACTCGCACCGCTGCAAGTCCCCGCACCAAGCCCGCTTCGTTCCCCCGCTCAGCGCCGTGTCTGACCGGGCCGCATCTCCGCATCGACCGAAGACCGCAACGTTGCAACGGTTGCAACGTTGCAGCGCCCAAACCCCCGCATCTGAGGCGCCTGACCGAGACTTTCTCCCGCTCCGACCGAGAGAACCAAGGCCGCACCGACCCGCTGCGCTGTGCAAGCCCGCCCCCAGTGTCCGACCGAGCCAATCTCCCGCATTGGCTGTGTACGACCGAGAGCCAAACGTCGCAACCCCGCACCTGTCGAACCACTTGCCACCGTGGGCCCCCCAAGTTCTCCAGAGGTATTGTGGGTCCCCCATTGGTCCCTAGGACTACTGTGGGCCCCACCTAGGAGCTTTCTCTTTGACGATTTGCCGCCTACGACGTTGCGACACGTCATAGCCCGTCGTCACACGTGCTAGCTTTGGAATCTGGACTCGTCGCTCCGGTTGATGCTCTGAACTTTCCAGCGAGGAATCTATATTGGAATCAGGACTTGGAGCACGTTCTCTTATTCCCACCCCTGGCGTCGCTACCCGACGCCAGTGTAGCTTCCGCGTCGTGTTGAGGTAACGCTTTGCACCCCTAGGACCCCCAACCCATTGCCTGCTAATCAAGACTAAAATTGATGTTTTTAAAATGTTTTAAATGTTTTAAATCCACTAATCAAGATTAATAAAATGGACTTTAGGCCGGTGGACTTGTGCACGTAGGATAATTGTGATTTCGGACTCATTGGACGGTGTGCTCAGACGTTGTACTTGCAGGCAAGTGAAACTTGCCAACTCTTGTGTAGGGCCATGTTTTTAGGCCACTTCCTTGTTTTTAGCGTAAAAGAGACTAGTCAGTGAAATGATAGCTGGTTAGACGCCTACTTGATCTAGTTTGACAACGAAACTAGATCTGTCACCTAAATTGAACTAGCTTGACAACGAAGCAGATCCAACTCTTTAACTTATTGATCATGCATACTAAACTGTCATGTTTACTTTCCTTACCTGTATGCTTTACTACTTGCCATGTCATGTCATCCATGCATTGAATGTCGCATTCGTAGCACACGCTACATACTTGTACTTGCTTGTCCCGGGCTAGGTGTACCCCTATGCCATCATGAAAAACACTTCCTGGCTCGTGATCCAGAAGCGAGCATTACCGTTCGGGGGTAAGGCCCTGGCTCGATACACGTGGGAGGGGTAAGAGTTAAGCGGCCAATCAGCTGGGAGTCTGCCTGATCAGCAACTGCAGCTGTAAGGCGTAAACTCTGGGTTTGGGGCGGAGTTAAGCGGCCACTCAGTGTGAAAGAAATCCATTTCAACTGTAAGGCGTAAACTCTGCACATGACATGAAAACGTGACTAGAGAAATCCTTGTAAATGTTAATAGTCTTGCCACTCTTGCCATGCCATGCTAGTTTACTTGTTGTTTTCCTTACCTGCTGCACTCATACTATAACTGCCATGTCATTGCATACTTTTAGAACTGCTAGGTTGTCTTGCTTTACTTTCAGTTTTCTTGCACAAGTCTCTTGTAGACTTGCTGACATGTGCCCCTTGCTCTTTTGGGTGTCATATGTTAGTCCCTGAGCCAGAGACCGTTGCTGAGTACGTGGTGTTTTGTTGATACTGAGCCTGAGTCCATGTCTGCCCTGGAGGAGTTTGGTGGACACCGGTGACCTTTCTTGGTGACCTTGCTGAGCTCCCTTTTGTTTTAGGCCATCTGTTAGTTGTCGGTGCGTAGCACCTTTGTTTTGTACGTTGTACTTTTGTTGGCCATGTTTGGGCCTTTAGACTCTTTTTCTTTTAAGCCTGGTGGCTTTTTCTGTGATGTTGAAACTTATTTTATGGATATTCTGAGATCTCTCTTTTGTCTCATTTCATTATTATTATCTTTGTTTCGTTCGCGTTGCAAGGACCTGCAGTTTAAAATTGATTGACGCTTATCAGACTTGCAGCTTCGTAGCTTCAAGTCTGAGTGGACCTTCTCACGCTTCGCCTCCACGTTTTTGGGAAGCGGGGCGTGACAGGTTTTGTTGGTGGCCCATGCAGGTCCAGTCTTGCAATTGCGAATTAACGGAACAACGATGATAACGAAATGTCCATTAAATAAATTGCAATATCCGAGTCATAAGCCCTGAGTCTAGTCGTTTTCCTATGTCACTAGGTGATAGGAAGACTTAGTTAGACGTCTGTGCTTGCTAGTTAGAGGCCTCTGATTGTTAGTTAGACTCCATGTCAGCAATTGATTTAATCGTCGTAGGAGTCACCTTAGTGGTTCTTACCTAACTCTGACCATATTAGACTTCTAGAATTTCCTTTATTCGTTCGTTTGGGTTCATCGATTTCGGACCAAGCTGGACGCATTTCATTACCGTCTAGCTCCTTAGGAAGTCTTAGCGCTTAGTTCTTGATCTTTAGTTGATCGACCGTAGGAGTTTCCCCGTAGATTCTCCTAATTCATATCCTAGGCGTATGTAAGTTTTGATCATCCGACCAATTTCCTTGCCTCGATCCACAAGATCGCCTCATGACGATCGTCGTCAATCTTTGAACCCCTCCATTTCAAACCTTGAACCTTCTGAAAGTATTTTTCGATTTCATCCTTCCCTAAGTTTAAATTTGCTCAATTTTTAACATATATATACCTTATATTTCATACTCCTTCGTTGACTTGAATTCTTAAAACTTTTGTCGAAATTTTGGATACTAGCTTATGTTATTTTCTCAGCCTACACTTTTGTACCTATGAAAATACATTTTCCTTTCATATATTAATTTTAATCTGAACCGTACTTTTATTTTGCCCGACTCGATGTATAACTTTCCCTCCTGATTTATGCCATTCATATACTTTTCAAGTCACTTGGGATTTCGGCTTCCAGCAAGTCAATGTTATGCTCATCGTTTTCCCTATTTCAGATTTTGTAAAATTACTATTTCATAACCACTTCCTGATTTAGACCCTCCATGATTTGATTTTAAAGCTGTGTAAACCAGTTTTATTTCTGGCACATCCTGGTTCCTTTAAAAGTAGTTCCAATATTGATTATTTTAAATTCTTCTCTAGCTTAAAGACTTTGAAAGCATTTAACACGAGCTTAAATTCTTCAGTCACCTTAATTTCATTCTTTGAGTTTCCAAAATTTTTGCCAAAATTATATTAAATTACTGCCGTATAATATTTTCAAAAAAAAGCTACGTCCTTAATGTTTGTGTGAATAAATTACTTTTCTTAATGGCCTTCGATAAGTCAATAAAACATTTTCTCTTATTATGAATGTTCGACTCAAACTTATTTTGAACAACTCGTTTTATCGACCTTCAAATATTTTTATACAGACGAGGATTCCAAATTTTGAAGTACAACAGTTTTCAAATTTCACGTATTTTAGTTTATGTTATTTACGCCGTTTCCTTCCTCTATCCTATATAAGTATCACTACATCTCCCTTTCCCCTACCTAAACATTCACCAGTGAATCACAGTTTTCCCTAACCAAGCTGTCCCCTTGTATTCGTCCTATCTGAACTCGTGCTTATCCATCTTTCCCTCGTCACGCTTTCGACCTCGACCCCCCTTTGTTGCTTAGACTTTAGTGCCCGTCAATGTCTGTGTCAACTCTAAGTTGTTAGTAGGCCCTTGGACCTTGTGAGGTAGTCGTAGTGCATGTACCTAAGTTATGTACGTGAGCTTGATTGAGTATAACCCCATAGTATATTGATGCTTGCCTATTGCGTGATATATATATATATATATATATATATATATATATATATATATATACTCGGAGTTATTCATGATATTATGAAGTTGTTTGGGTGTTAGTATTTATAGATTTGTGTGTGATTAGCTATACCATACTAGGGATGTCTGTGTATATAAGAGTTAGCGTTGGAATATCTAATGGAGTGTATGTAGCTAGAGATACTTGTGATGGTTGAAATAAATGATTGGTAAAGCCATGTGTATGTTAGGTGGGATGATAATAGGTGTATGTATAGATAAGTGAGTAGGCATATTGAGTGACCCATACATTAGTACGTGTGAGTATGTGCTCGTAGGTAGATATGTATTGTGCTTAGACGTAAGTAGTTATGTTTTGTTGCCTGAGTATATAGGTGATATACATATGGTAGTAGGATTATAATTCTGATCGGTATTGCTTGCTTTTACGGGATGTTGCATGCGTGCATACCGAGAGGTATACACGACTATTGCACATCTTAACTATGTATGAATAAGTGTTGGTGTACTAATTATAGGTAGTAGGCTATGGTGTGAATATATATATGTTACATGTGTGAGACTATACGATGAATGCGTATGCATTAGGGAGTGTATTATAATTATACATGTGCTGATGTCTGTATTATTATTATGGTATATAGAGTGATTGGACTAGGTGAGTATTACCTGACTAAATATTAAGTGTGATTGACTTATGGAATGTATATGGTCGTATTGGTAGATATATATATATTGGAGTGGTATTGGTATTGGTATAAATGTTGTGTTACGTATGTAGAATATTCGGATATGTGTATTGAGTCTCACTCAAGCTTGAGTGGGTATACTCTAAGTATATTGTGATGTATGACTGTAGTTTGAATACAGCGATGTTTGATGTATGTATAGTGATAGTATTGTTTGTGCCTGGTTGTGCTACACACATGCTTGTGGGTCGCTATACCAGTATATAGTTATAGGGTTGGTCTTGAGGTATAGCTATTTACTAAGGACTTGCCTGTGTGAACGTATGTGTGCTAGCTAAACTAGGTGTGTAGATGTACTAGATATATGATGGTATGATTGGTGTATGTAAATGAAATGTAAGCGTGTATGGGTGTGCACCATGCACGGGTAAGTATGTGCTTAGTTATAGGTATTGATGACTATGGTATATGTGGCGTGTCGTAAATACAGTTATAGGACCGTATGTGATGTGAATATATGGTGAACTATTTGCATGCATTTGAATGACTATATATTGTGAAACTATAGTGGTGGTGAATATATATATTAGATACAGTGAAACTGGATTTAATTATGGTATGGTGTGACTACCTATGTTGATGTGTTTGGTATTG